>JAHDVF020000454.1:0-20483 GCA_022606425.2 Lepidostoma basale | reverse complement strand
ACAAATAAAAAATTACAGGGACGTCCAGTGCGTCCCGTACATGGTCCTTCGAGCCGGATCAGTCTCATCTCCGATGTCGCCTTCACTCCGCTCCGGGAAGGAAGCCTCCAGTGGGCCCGCTGGACCTTCCACCACCACAGCCGGAGGGAATGCACCGCCGTCCACCCACTTCGCTGCCGCCCCGGGCCTAGCGCCCCCGGCAGCCCCTCTCACCGCAGCCGAGCAGCCTGCGCCCGCCGTTCGTGTGCCTTCCGGGGACCAGACGACCGCCGAGTGGCTGCAGACATTTTCATCTGCGCCCGCCGACAGCGGGGCTTCCGCAACAGCCGACCTCACCACGCCGTGTCCGAGCAGGAGCACGGACACCGAGGATGAGGACCAGCCGTCTTCGATCTCTACCCAGGACACCGTCCGCCTGCTCCGCAAGGAGCTGCGGAGGCGCGAGCGGGAGGTCGAGAGATACGCGGCACAGATGGAAGATCTTCAGGCTTCACTGCGTGCACTCACAGGACGAGCGCCGCCAGCAGGAATGACCGCTCCCGGCCCAGGCGGGCCGGCACAAGCAGGTCAACCGCGGCAGGATCCAACGCCGTTCATGCCCGGACAGCAGACCCGGGCCAGCGCGCCGGCGCCCGGCCGAGACGGCCCGACCCACACCGGCGCGCAGTGGAGGCATGGCGACCCCACATCACAGGAGGACAGGGCGCAGTACCACGATGACGCACCCGCGCCCGGCGCACCAAGCCTGGCGCCAGGTGCGCAGTGGGAACAAGCAGATCCTACTCCGAGCGGCTGGGCGCGGCCTTACGACCCGCGTTCAGCCCCCGAACGAGCGCTGCCACTGGGGATGACACCGTCCGGTTACAACGGACCGGCACAGGTGTGTCAACCGCGGCAGGTGCCGCCAGCACTCACCCACCAGGAGCCCGGACATCAGCACCATGCAGACGCGTCAGGCGCGCATTGGAGCAGAACGGATCCGACTCCGAGCAGCAGGGTCCCATCATACGACCCCTATGCTGCTGAGCGCAGGATGCAGGACCACAGCAGCGCGCCCGCGCCCGGCCCGAGGGCCCCGGCGCCGGCCGACACGCGGTGGGGACCCACGCAGCCTGTGCAGAGCGGCGAGGAGCGGAGCAGCCACGGGCGCTCCGCCAATCGAGAGGAGCCGCACTACAACGCCGCGCCCGGCCTACAAGGCCCGGCGCCGGACAACACACGCGGGTACGCGGCCGGCACACACGCCCCGCCACCCCGCATGGACGGAGCGCCGATGCAGGCGCTTTGGCCCCCAGTGAGCGGTGGAACGGACGAGTCACTCGCCCGCCTGACCGCCTTGATGGAGAGGGCTGAAGCCAGGAGCCTCAACGATGGCCCTTCCCACTCAACCGAACAGGGGAACCAAATGACGGCCTTCCTCGCCAGACAGTCCATGGCGAAGGACCTTCCCAATTTCGCCGGCGACCCCCTGGACTGGCCGGGCTGGCAGGCCCAATTCTGGTCGTCTACCACCACCTGCAAGATGACCAAGGCGGAGAACCTGATGCGACTTCAGCGCGTACTCGTCGGGAAGGCGCGGGGAGCAGTAGCAAGCCTTCTTTTGGACCCGGAGCACGTCCCGGAAATCCTCGAGGTCCTGGAACGCCGCTTCGGTGACGTCCACTCGATTGCGACACTGACCCTAGAGAGGGTTAGGAAACTCCCCGACCTCCCGGACAACGCAACGAACGAACAGTTCTTCGATTTTAGTGCGGCGATCCAAAATCTAGTGGCACAACTAAATCTCATGCCCTCGGATTACTTGGCGAACCCGGCGCTGTTGTGCGACGTAACTGCAAAGTTACCTTTCTTCCTGCGGGTGAATTGGGCGCAGACTGCAACCGAGTCAACCATCACCGAGTTCTCGAAGTTCCTCCGGAACATCATGGACCGGATGCCTCGTTTCGGTTGCTCGCTGAGATCAGGAAGGGCCGCGACGGGACGCGAGAGGCGCGACTTCAAGGCCACAGTGCACGCGACAGCGTACGAAGCAAAAGAATGCGCCGCGCCCGCGCGCGACACCGTGAGTGCCCCGCCGCGTAAACGCCCCAGTGAAATAAGTGACAATAAAAGTGTAAGAAACGCTTGTGCGATCTGCCAATCACATAAACATAAGTTGAAAAAGTGCCCCGAGTTTACGAAAAGTGATCCGAAACGGCGCTGGGTGCTCGTTCGAGCGGCCGGCGCCTGTGTTGTTTGTTTGGCCTTACACAAAGGTCAGTGTGTGCAAGGACCGTGCAACATCGAGGGATGCGGCGGAGATCACCACGAACTCCTACATAGGACGCAAGCGGTGACGTGCATGCACGTCTCGCGGCCCGACCCAGATGTCTACCTCAAAGTTGCGGAGGTAACGGTGACCGGACCTAGAGGTGCAGCCCCAGTGCACGCTCTCCTCGATGAGGGGTCGACGGTCACCTTAATCGACGCCAGAACGGCAAGAGACGTCGGCGCCACGGGACCGAAGTACGAGCTCCGCCTACACGGAGCACTCGGAGCGTGCGCAAAGGACTCTCACTCCCGGCGAGTATCGATATCCCTCCTTAACTCGGAGGGACAAAAGTACACCGTGGAGGCATACACGGTGGAGGGTCTAGACCTCCCACTACAGCCGCTACCCGACGGGCGACGCGTACGACCGGTCATACTGATCGGGAACGATAACGCGCACCTAATAGTGTCACGGGAGGTCTCTGAGAAAGCGGACCTCCCCCTCATGTCCCGAACGGCCCTCGGCTGGTTAGCCAGCGGGAAGATACTTCACGCAACAACCTTGGCGCTACGATCCGAGGACCGGCAGGACACCCGACTAGACGAGCTGCTCCGCTACAATTTCGCGGTCGATTCCCTCGGAGTAACGGCCGCGGAACGCATCAACGCAGACGATCAGAGAGCGGAGCAGCTGATGGAGCAGACCACTCAGAGACTGGCGGACGGCAGCTGGGAGACGGGCCTATTATGGAAGGAAGACTCCTCCCTGCTCCCGGACAATCGTGCGTGTGCGAGGAGGAGGCTACTCACGCTTGAGAAGAAGCTGCAGAGGGACCCGCCACTAGCTGCCCAATACACAGAGAAAATGGAGCTCCTGCTTAGCAAGGGTTACGCTAGGCAGTTGAGCGAAGCGGAGGCCGCTGCACCGGCACCACGAAGATGGTACCTGCCCCACTTCTCCATATCAAACCCGAATAAGCCAGGGAAGTTCCGAGTGGTCTTCGACGCCGCCAGCCGCTGCCGAGGGACCTCGCTGAACGACCGTCTGCTGACCGGCCCCGACTTGCTGACATCTCTGCTCGGGAACCTCATCCGCTTCCGCGAGGGCAAGGTGGCTCTCGCGGCTGACATTAAGGAGATGTTCCTGCGCATCAAGATTCGCCCGGCCGACTGGCCCTCGCAGACGTACCTATGGCGCCCGAATGCGCAGTCGGAGCCCGCCGCCTACGTCCTCACGTCCGTGATGTTTGGAGCGACTTGCTCCCCGAGCAGCGCGCACTTTGTGCGCAACAAGGCGGCGGAGGCTTGTGCGCTGAAGTTCCCCGAGGCAGCCATCGCGATCAGAACCAAGTTCTACATGGACGACTATCTGGACGCGGTGGACACCCCGGAGGAGGCCGCCACGCTCGTCCGAGACATCCGAGACGCCTTGGCAGCCAGCGGTTTCGAACTGACAAACTGGGCGACCAACGAACCCGCGTCCATCCAGAGTGTGCCCATCGACGCCAGAGCCAAGACGGCTGTAACCATCGACGGAGGCGAGGAGACAGAGAAGATCCTGGGACTGGAGTGGAGTCCGGCCGCCGACCAGTTCCGGTTCAACTTTAGGAGGACCGAGGACGTGGCGGCCCGACCCACCAAGCGACAGCTGCTGAGCGCCGTCATGAGAATTTTCGATCCGGTGGGCTTCATCACCTGCCTGACGATCCGATCGAAGATCCTCCTACAGGCCGTCTGGCGGTCGGGCATCGAGTGGGACGAGGTCATCCAACCGGCGCAGGCCAAGAAGTGGCAGGAATGGTTGGAGCTCGCGAGCCACATCGATGTTAAGATCCCGCGTTGCACGGCCGGGAGAAGCGGCGGCGACGTCACACTGCACGTCTTCTGCGACGCGTCCGAGCTGGCGTGTTGCACCGTGGCTTACATAGTCGGGGGAAAGGACGTCTACTTCATTGCCGCGAAAACAAAGGTGGCACCCCTCAAGCCTCTGTCCGTCCCCCGAATGGAGCTGCAAGCCGCCCTGATGGCAGCCCGCCTGGCCGCCACCATACGAAAAGAGACGCAACTACACATAATCAAGACGACTTACTGGACGGACTCCTCCACGGTCCTATGCTGGATCCGGACGGACCCGCGCAGTTACTCCGCCTTCGTCGCCAACCGCCTTGGCGAAATCGACGAGTTGTCATCTGCCTCGGACTGGAAGTGGGTGCCCACCAAACTCAACCCCGCTGACGCCGGGACCAGGGACGGCGAGGCGCCGGATCTCACACCCGCTGGGAAATGGTTCGGCGGCCCCGCATTTCTGAGGGCACCGGAGACCGAATGGCCACGTGAGAGGGCGCTCCAGCCCCAGCCCGATGACCTAGAGTTGCGACCGCAATTCGTCGGGACACTTACACAACTCGACGAAGGAGGATTACCTGACGTCACACGGTTCTCATCCTGGAGCCGTCTGACCCGCGCCACGGCGTGGGTCCTGCGATTCATCCGCCGATGCCGCGAGGGAGCAGCAAGACGGGAACCAGAGGGGACGCTCCGCGCCGAGGAGGTCCGCGAGGCCGAGAAGAGGCTGACACAGGCCTCGCAATCCCGATCCTTCCGCAGCATGCGTTCGAGCCGACTAGCCCCTCTCGCGCCGTTTCAGGACCGAGAGGGCCTATGGCGCGCTGACAGCCGCCTGAGGAAACTCCGCGGAGTGTCGGGCGACACGCGCTCGCCGATAATCCTCGACGGGGACGACCCATACACCCGTCTCCTGCTCAACCACATCCACCACAAAGGACTTCACCCGGCGATAGAGACGACTGTGGCAGAGGTGCGCAGCAGCTTCCACGTGCTGAGATTGCGCACTAACTTGCGCGCCTTGCGCTTCCACTGCCCGACGTGCCGCTTCAGACGCTGCCAGCCACTACCACCCAGAATGGCCCCCCTGCCATCGATCCGGTTGGCCGGACGCGTCCGGCCCTTCACACACTGCGGATTGGACTACTTCGGGCCGATGGAGGTTACCATCGGCCGACGGCGGGAGAAGAGGTACGGAGCGCTCTTCACGTGCCTGACGACGCGCGCCGTGCACCTTGAACTCGCCGCCTCACTGAGCGCGGACTCCGCCATCATGGCGCTCCGCCGGATGTCCGCCCGCAGGGGCCAACCCGCAACCATACTCACGGACAATGGAACCAATTTCCACGGCGCTGACAGAGAGATGAGAGAAGCCGCCACGGAGCTGTCTGCGAATGAGAAGATCGCAGAGTACCTGGCGGGGAACGAGACAGAGTGGAGATTCATCCCCCCCGGAGCCCCGCACATGGGGGAGCATGGGAAAGGCTAGTGCGGTCGGTGAAACAAGCCCTAAAGGCGATCCTAAGGGAGCAAGCCCCTCGGGAGGAGACCTTGCTGACCGCACTTGCCGAGGTGGAACACACCATCAACAACCGCCCGCTGACCCACGTCGCCGTGGACCCGACAGAGGAGGAACCCCTGACCCCCAACCACTTCCTGATGGGGGGAGCCTCGCGACGACCGCATCTCACCATCCTCGCAAGAGGAAAGCCGGACGCCTGCCTGCGAAAGCAATGGCGCATCAGCCAACAACTCGCGGATGGATTTTGGAGACGCTGGCTAAGGGATTACGTCCCCACCATCAGTCACCGGCAGAAATGGCACCAGCAGCGACCGCCCATCAAGGTGGGGGACTTGGTGCTACTCGCCGACCCGTCGCTGCCAAGGAACACATGGCCCCGCGGACGCGTCGTCGAGGCCACCCCGGCAGCTGACGGCCAGACCAGAACCGTGACAATACAGACGAGCAAGGGAACATATACGCGGCCTGCAGTCCGCGTCGCTGTATTTCAGCCGGAACCAGACACGCCACTCCCGAAGGATGCTCTTCCGCCGCCGAAGACCCGTCGACGACCGACCCCCCGCCTAGGATACGCCCGAAAGTGTTAGTACGGCGCAGCCGCACGGGGGGAGTGTATCGGACGTACGGGGGCGATTAAAACTTCCCGATATTATCACTTAATTTCATCTATCTATTTGTGTTTGTGCGGCGTTGGAATCGTGGGCTGAATTAGGTAACGGGCGGAGAGAGGGGACTGCGCTGAAAGTCTGCTACCTAGGACGCCGAGGCCAGCAAGCTGTGTGCGAGCGAGAGAGGGCACACAGGGGTCCGCGGCGTCCATTTTGGCCAGTCCCACAATTCTCCCCGTACATTTTTTGCTCCCGGTTTTAACGTCGCAACTTTGTGTATTTAGAGTATAAGTCCTATTTTTTGTATTTTTCTTGTATAATTGATCATAAGGAATAAACGAGGCGGTCGGGACGGAGTGAAGTGTGAACGGTCGAAGCGTGGGGTGGCGAAAACAGTGGGAGGCCTCGCGGCCGGCAGGTAGCTTTGAGAAAGTGCCGCCAGGTGGCACTGCTACCGGGACCGCCGCCGGCAAATCGTATAAATAGGTGGGCCCTGGGCAGAGCAAATCAGTGCATGCCTAGAGCCTGCCAAGAGCACAGTTGAAAATAGCCTTTATAAAGGCTGAGCCCTCGCACACCCCACTTCGCATCACGCTTCACTCTCTACCGATCGCCGACTAAATATAACTTGCTTATTATTTTTCGCCCGCTTTCGGTACGAGAGTTAAGTAGCATCACGCCCCTTTCCCCGTGGACTACATCGGAGACGAGCAGCAGTCGGCGCCACAAATAAAAAATTACAGGGACGTCCAGTGCGTCCCGTACAATAATAATTATCAAACATGTCTGCTTTCTACTCCTTGTTGTGCGTGATGGCCTCCAGTCGCCTCACTTCTGATAGGGTGGACCTGGTGGCCGGGCTGCCCCTCGAGATCGCCTCCATCATCTTCAGGTAACTATTCCGCTCTGGTTGCGTTTTCCTTTTAATGTGTTCTCTCTTGTCTGCTTTTAATATTGTTTCACATATTTTAATGCCTGATGAATTGTTTTCTTATTGTTACAGGATGCTGGACGACAGATCTCTACTCCGCGCCTCCAAAGTGGATCCCGTGTGGGCCAACGCCATACACGGCGACAAGATACTGAGGAGGAGACTCCGCAGGCACGTGCGCGCTGCTAATAACCCCGATCCACTCAACCTCAAGAGGTTCGGCGACGACCGAAAGAAGGGAGCCGCCAAGTCCAAGAGGCCGGCCGGTCAGAGCGGATTTGAGGCGGTCAACACCTTCCAGTGCGGCCGGCCAGCAAAGCGCGTGAGATTGGAAGAGCCGTCTCCGATCATCTTTCAAAAACCTAGAATGCTTATTAGATTTTGAACCTGTTGGATAAATTTATTTGGACATTTTATATTTTGTATTTGAAACCATTTGTATCGACGCGAGCAGAGTATGCACCAATTGTATTAATTTTGAACTAGTTTATAATTTTGACTGTACATTCTATAATTTTAAGGTTAATGTATATATAAATAACTATATTAAAAAGCGAAAAAAAAATCCACGTTTTTTCATTTATTACACTGGCAATAGAAGAAGATACTCCTTGCTAAGCGGAATGGTTAATAAATAGATCTGAAGTCTTTTTTAGTCTCAGGATAATTAAAAAAAGGATCCGTTGACACTTTGCAATTTGAAGATTTATGGGCGGTGAGCAAAAATATTTGAGATCAGACTCTCGTTGTGGGCTTGAGGAATTTGATTAATAATTACAAATATACGATTTTAAATATTTATTCCGTGATCGGCTTAGGTACACTGACTCACGGATTCAACTGGGGTAAAACATATTTAAATGTTCCATCGAGATGAAAACGCCGAAAAGATAATTGTGGGAGATAATATTAAACAACATACTTATTTGAATACAATATTTTAAATCAATTATTGTAATACATATATTGACGATTCAATGACTAGCGAAATGGGCGATTAGCAAAAATGTTTGCGGTCCGATTTTTTAGCAGTTGAGAAATTTGTCAAACAATTGAAAATGAACGATTTAGATATTTATTCCAAGATCGGCCTTGGTCCACTGCCTCACAGATTCAACTGGTTGCAGAAATAATAAATATTGCATTGTGATTTTAACCCCACAAAATTAATTGTGGAAAATGATATAAATTGACATATTTATTTGACTAGGATATTTCATTTTTTAAGCGATTTCAGTTTTAAAGATTTATTGTCAATTCGCAATTTGAACATATACAGGATCAATATTGGAAACTATCTGATTCACAAAAATAGCGCTCCATAAATTATCCAATTCTTTACATTATTATTAAAGGAAAATACCATTCAGTTGCTAGAGTTAAAAAGTTTCCACGAATTTTCCACTCACGGATGTTATGCAGTACAATTATCTTACTTCTAGTTAAGGTTGAGTGATTTTAAATCCCTTGGACTCATTATGAATTATATTAAGAAAAACAATTACGACCTTTTTTTAAAATTGACTTGACGGTTTATTTAATGCCCTAGAAAATTCACCGGCAACAGAAAAATAATCTTTTATTATAAACCTTCTCCCGCGCCTCATTTTGTCAAGTTTTTCCCCGATTATATAAAACGAGAATATTTTCGTCCGTTCACGATGGAGTTCCGATTACGAGAGAGAAAGAAAGAGAGAGAGAGGGGGTTATCATCAGAATAGTACATAAATAAATAAAAAAATTAAAGCCATAAGAAAGATGTCTGTAAAGAATACAATAAATCGTTGAAAAAATAAATAGCCTTTTATGTTTCATTCAAAAGTGATTCCTAATACAGTGATCCATAGAGTCAAATAAAACATCCTTCCATACGTAAGATTTTAGTACTATAAATACATTTGGTATAATATAAATAAATACATTTAATTTGTGCATTAAAAGAAAAACAAGCTGAGTTTGAATTTAAAGTTAACCAAATGCTACAAGCTAGGGATGTCAATTAAATATATGGCTAAACAAATAAACAAATTAGCAAATAAACAAATAAATAAAAAAATAATAAGAATAAATACAATAAAAATAAATAAATAAATATGTATATATAAATGAATAAACAAATAAATCAATTATCGATTGACAAATAAATAAATCAATAAAAGCCGTGAGAACTTTCACTTTCGCGCTAATTGATTAATAATGACATATAAGTATTTGATGTCGGCGGTCCGGTACAGCCAAAACCATAGGCCGGCAAATGTATCCGAGCATATTTATAACAAAACATACTTGCTTTGATATATTATAATAATTATCAAACATGTCTGCTTTCTACTCCTTGTTGTGCGTGATGGCCTCCAGTCGCCTCACTTCTGATAGGGTGGACCTGGTGGCCGGGCTGCCCCTCGAGATCGCCTCCATCATCTTCAGGTAACTATTCCGCTCTGGTTGCGTTTTCTTTTTAATCTGTACTCTCTTGTCTGCTTTTAATATTGTTTCACATATTTCAATGCCTGATGAATTGTTTTCTTATTGTTACAGGATGCTGGACGACAGATCTCTACTCCGCGCCTCCAAAGTGGATCCCGTGTGGGCCAACGCCATACACGGCGACAAGATACTGAGGAGGAGACTCCGCAGGCACGTGCGCGCTGCTAATAACCCCGATCCACTCAACCTCAAGAGGTTCGGCGACGACCGGAAGAAGGGAGCCGCCAAGTCTAAGAGGCCGGCTGGTCAGAGCGGATTTGAGGCGGTCAACACCTTCCAGTGCGGCCGGCCAGCAAAGCGCGTGAGATTGGAAGAGCCGTCTCCGATCATCTTTCAAAAACCTAGAATGCTTATTAGATTTTGAACCTGTCCACTGCCTCACAGTTTTCTACTGGTTGCAGAAATATTTAAATATTGCATTGGGATTTTAACGCCACAAAATTAATTGTGGGTAAATGATATAAAATGACATATTTATTTGACTACGATATTTCATTTTTTGCAATTTCTGTTTTAAAGATTTATGAGCAATTCGCAATTTGAGTATATACAGGATCAATATTGAAAAATATCTGATTCACAAAAATAGCGCTCTATAAATTATCCAATCCATTATATTATTATTAAAGGAAAATAACATTCGGTTGCTAGGGTTAAAAATAATGGATATTGATCGTAAGATTCCACGAATTTTGCACCAAACGGATGTTATGCAGTACAATTATCTCACTTCTTGTTAAGGGAGAGTGATTTTAAATCCTTTGGGCTCATTATGAATTATATTAAGAAAACCAATTTTGACCTTTTTATTACAAATTGACTTGACAATTTATTTAATGCCATTGAATTGTGAAATGCCATATTTTATTATAAACATTCTCTCGCACCTCATTTTCTTAAGTTTTTCCCCAATTATATAAAATAAGAATATTTTCGTCCGTTAAAGATGGAGTTCCGATTTCGAAAGAGAGAGAGATAGATGGAGAGAGAGGGGGTCATCATCAGAATAGTC
Organism: Lepidostoma basale; assembly: GCA_022606425.2. NCBI lineage: Eukaryota > Metazoa > Arthropoda > Insecta > Trichoptera > Lepidostomatidae > Lepidostoma > Lepidostoma basale. The sequence continues at coordinate 9,828 of JAHDVF020000454.1, read as the reverse complement.
TATTAAAAAAATTAAAGCCATAAGAATGTTGTCTGTAAACAATAAAATAAAGCGTCGAAAAAATAAAAAGCCTTTTATGTTTTATTCAAAAGTGTTCCATAATACAGTGATTCTTAGAGTCAAAAAAAATATCCTTCCATAAGTAAGAATTAAGTATTATTAATACATTTGGTATAATATAAATAAATAAATAAATTTAATTTGCGCATAAAGAGAAAAACAAGCTTAGTTCGAAATTAAAGTTAACCAAATCCTACAAGCTAGGGACGTCAATTCAAAAAATGTCTAAACAAATAATACAAATATTTTTTAATAAAAAAATAAACTGATAAATACATACTCGTAAATAAATGAATGGATGAATGAATAAGTAATTTATTAATTAAAAAAATAATAATAAATATCCTAATGAATAAAAAATAAATAAATAAATAAACAAATACATATAAACGAATAAAGAAATTATTTACTAAATACATAAATAAATCAATTATCGATTGACAAATAAATAAATCAATAAAGGCCGTGAGAACTTTCACTTTCGCGCTAATTGATTATTAATGACATTTGTGTACTTGATGTCGGCGGTACGGTATAGCCAAAACCATAGGCCGGCAAATGTATTAGAGCATATTTATAACAAAACATATGTGCTTTGATATTTCATAATATTATTTATCAAACATGTCTACTTTCTACTCCTTGCTGTGCGTGATGGCCTCCAGTCGCCTCACTTCTGATAGGGTGGACCTGGTGGCCGGGCTGCCCCTCGAGATCGCCTCCATCATCTTCAGGTAACTATTCCGCTCTGGTTGCGTTTTCTTTTTAATGTGTTCTCTCTTGTCTGCTTTTAATATTGTTTAACATATTTCAATGCCTAATGAATTGTTTTCTTATTGTTACAGGATGCTGGACGACAGATCTCTACTCCGCGCCTCCAAAGTGGATCCCGTGTGGGCCAACGCCATACACGGCGACAAGATACTGAGGAGGAGACTCCGCAGGCACGTGCGCGCTGCTAATGACCCCGATCCACTCAACCTCAAGAGGTTCGACGACGACCGGAAGAAGGGAGCCGCCAAGTCTAAAAGGCCGGCCAGTCAGAGCGGATTTGAGGCGGTCAACACCTTCCAGTGCGGCCGGCCAGCGAAGCGCGTGAGACTGGAAGAACCGTCTCCTAGCATCTTCCAAAAGCCGAGGAAGCTCATCAGATTTTAAATGTTTATTATTTTATCCAAATTAAAAAGTATGATTTTTTGTAAATATTTTGACTTAATGTGTGAATAATACGGACGAATGCTAAATATGCAATAAATTATGGATACTTACATTTTTATTCGTATAAGGTATAATATAATAATGTTAATTTGACTACAGCCAAATATTTATTCAAATATTATGGAATAAAATTTTGACAATGTAAGTTGCACAGCTTGTATGAAATATTAAATAAATGATGTTATCTAACTGTAAAAAATTCTTTCTCTAATAATCTTCTTCTTCTTCGATTGCAATATCAGGTCCCCCCGATGTCTGCTATCAAACTGGCGTAGACCTCTCTGTCCTGTGATAGACGGAAGAACTCCCCCACCCTCCTAATTCGGTCCAATCCTCGACATTCTCGACATCTGGGGTCATCGTTCTTCTCTTCTTGATTTTCCCTTTCACGATTTCACAAATAATATGAATCTTTTAATTATTATTTTTATTGTAAAATTATTTATGTAAGTTATTTGAGTATAAGAAATATTAAATATAATAAAGCCTAAATGATCGTTTCGTTCGTACAACGCAACGAACATATAATATGCATTTCTTCTATATACGCCATACTTTGTGTTGTTATGATGGTTTATTTATATTTTTTCTTTTTTATACACTTTGTATATACAACACTTATATTTAAAAAAATAAAACAATATAGACATGTTTTGGACAAACAGTCCTTCTTCAGTAAAGATACATTTAAAAAAATATTATAAGTGTGTTTACATGATCTGACAGATGTTATAAAGATGTATGCTTTTGTAATAACAAATATTATGATTAAATTAAAAATAATAATTTTAAGTTCTTATTGGGGTTCAGGTAATTACTTACAACAAAGGAAATAAATCAAAGATTGGACTTGATGATAAATTTATTTGATTATTTATAATGTTTTCTAAATAATGAAATTATAAATTATCAAATAAATGTAACGTCAAGTCCAATCTTAGATTTATTTCCTTTGTTGTAAGTAATAACCTGAACCCCAATAAGAACATTCATTATTTTAATTTTTAAAATGAATCATAATATTTGTTAATAACAAAAGCATAAACATTCCAAAATTAATCTTTATAACATCTGTCAGATCACGTAAACAATTTTATAATAATCTACTTTGGGAATTGAAAAAACATCGTTGATAACCACTTTAAAAAAATATATATATTAAAATACACGACATGTTTCAGAGAATACCTCCATCTTCAGGTGTAAAAATATAACAAAAACTTAAAAAAGAAAGACTAATAAAAAACGCATTTAAAATTCGATACAAAAATTAAAAATTAAAAATTAAGTATTATTATTAACAAATAGCCCAACTTAATTTTTAATTTTTGTACCGAATTATAAATGCGTTCTTTATTAGTCTTTCTTTGTTTAGTTTTTATTTTATTTTTATACCTGAAGATGGAGGTGTCCTCTAAAACATGTCGTGTATTTTAATATATATTTTTTAAAAGTGGTTTAAACAATTGTTTTTTTAGGAAAATCAAACGATTTTACTGAAATCTCTTGATGGAAGTCAGACCAGTCTGTCGATGCCAGCGAGCCTGGCGAAACCGGTCGCTGCCTAAATAAAGACAAAAGTGGAAGTAGTTAAAAAACATCGATTTATTTAATTATAATTGTTTTTTAAATTCCCACAGTAGATTACTATGGAATTCCACAGTGTTAATGCCTTAACTTTCAATAAGTTATTTTATAATATTTAAAAAAATGTATTTTTACTGAAGAAGGACTTTTGGTCCGAAACATGTCTAAATAATTTTATTTTTTAAATATACATAAGTGTTGTATATATAATACAAAGTGTTGTATATAAAAAATAAAAATAAAAATATAATATGCAGTTTAATAATCATACTACGAAACTAACATTTAATAATAAACAGAATTATAAGCCTACAGTGCCTTCCTCGTGAGAGAAACATAAATAAAACGAAAGTAATGAGACCATCCAACAGCAATTTAATAATTGACAATAAATAAATTGAATCTGCGGAGGAATATGTCTATCTCAATATGTCTATCTAGATCAATTTAGGGAAAGAAAACCAGACTGAAAATATTCAGAAGAGTTAGACCGGGATGGGCAGCGTTTGGAAAAAAAAACTGGATCATGTTCTAAAGACGAAATACATTCCTAGGAACCTAAAAAAAATGTTTTGAATATATGCAAATATAAACACTGGATTTTACCCATTGCGGGTTTATCATTTAAGGATTAATTGTATCTCAATAGAGACGAAGATGTAAATTGTTTTTTGGAAACAGAATATGGTGGTCGAGGCGTTTACAAGACTTGTGACCTGTCATTGGTTGGGTTAAGCGATCGCTTTATGTAATACAACATTCCCCATTCCGCCCTTCTTACGACCACCACGTCTGACAATAAGATCTTCTCTTATAAATAATTACTAACCATTATTTTAATTAAAATATTTAGGTATCTAACTCAATTTCAGCAAGAACTTCAAACATATATCAAAGAAATTATTCAAATTAATATAGGAACAAGAACACATAAAGATTCGAAAAATCACGAAAATTTGACATTTGATATATTATTGTAACACCTGATGATGTCAACGTTGGTTGATAAAACAGCTGTCGCGTAAAATAAAATGCAATTGTGATACAAAAACAAAGTTGTTTAATTGAACAGTTTAACCGTCGCGTTGCCATGTGGTCAATTGAGTTTCCACTGCCAATTTAAAGTTGATTTTCTTAAAACCTATGGACCCTAATATTATAAAAAAAATTTAATCCTCCATTGAAGTGTTCTCAATATTTCGTAATAAAAAAAGCAAAAAATTACTTCCTTCATCCCAAAAAATTTTTTTTTAATACTGACCTCACCTTCATTCGTGTTAAGGTAGAATTTGTTTTGCTAATATTTACAACTTTATCAAAAGTGACAAATACTTACTCGCTGTTTTGAACGTATTATAAATTATATTAAAACTGATGTCTTTTCTCACAATTCCTCAATTGGCGACTATTCCATTTTGGCTATATCTGAAACATGGCTTGGTCCTGACATCGCTTCTGGTGAACTCCTCGACTCTAGGTACAGTGTTTGGCGATGTGATCGCGGCTCGCGTGGTGGGGGTGTACTGCTAGCATGCTTGTCCCACCTTAATCCCGTTGCTCGACCAGAGTGCACTTGTGACGCCGAATCCATTTGGATATCACTAACACGTGGTGTGAGCGGCCTCCCTAGAAATAATCTAAACATCGCTTGTGTGTACATACCCAAGGGATCTAACTATGCTAATTGTGTTGACAGCTTCCTAAATTTGCTCTCCAGGCTAGTTACTGACCGGCCTGAAGACGACTTTCTTATTCTAGGTGACCTTAATATGTCAGACATTGACTGGTCTTGTAACACAACCGACCAATCTTTGCTTCCTTCCAATTTTTCCTCTACCTGCTCTACTTTACTTGTGGACTATATGTCTCTTCTCGGTCTTCACCAGTATAATTCAATTAAAAACTCACTTAATCGTACCTTGGATCTTATACTTAGTACTTCCCATTTTGTCTCCGGAGTGTCTCAATCTGCTTTTCCACTTGTACCCGAGGATTCCCATCACCCAGCTATTGAATTAACTCTATCATTTGAACCTTCTCAGCTACTACGTGAACCCCAACGAGCCGTTCATCTTTTTAAACATGGAGACTATGAATCAATTAATATTTTTTTATCTGAGGTTAATTGGTCAAATATTCTATCCACATATCCCCTCAACGCTGCGGTAGATGCCTTTTATATCGTGTTGAATAACTCCATTGAGCAATTTATACCCCTCCGACATTTTAAGAGTAACTCCAATTTTCCAGTTCGGTACAATAGTTCCCTCATAAAACTTACCAAAGAAAAGATCAAATATCACAAGCGGTTTACCAAATATAAAAATTCCCTTGATTATCACACCTTTTCTTTGCTGAGAACTCGCCAAAAACGTATGGCCAGGAAATGTTTTTCTGAGTATATTCACTCTACCGAAATGAATATTACTAATAATCCAAACTCCTTTTGGCGATTCGTCAAGAGCAAGTACAAGAATAACTCCCTTCCAAAGATAATGTCTATTGATGATAATAAATCAATAAGTGGTGGCAGAAATATCAGCCATGCGTTCTCCACTTATTTTCATTCTGTCTTTGATTGTGACACTACCCCCAGTACTATAAACTCCTACGAGCCCTCAAACACCACTAACATCGGAAGCTGTCTTACAGATAGGAACACACTCGCCAGATATTTATCAGGTGTCGACACCAGCAAAGGTGCTGGAAGTGATGGAATACCGCCATTATACTTATTTAACTGTGCAAAAACCCTCGCTGAACCTCTTTCTATCCTTTTTACCCGTTCTTTATCTGAAGGTTGCTTTCCAGATAAATGGAAAGAAGCCTTTATTATTCCAGTTCACAAATCAGGACCCAAAAGCTTCATCAAGAACTATCGTCCAATCTCCATTTTATCTGCCATTAGTAAGATTTTCGAGCGTATTGTATATGACCAATTATATCCCTCTCTTAAATGTGTTCTGAGTGATCAACAACATGGTTTCCTCCGTAACAAATCTGTTTTATCCAATCTGATACCGTTCACTGACTATATTATTTCGAACATGCACCGCGGACTCCAAACTGATGCCATATACACTGACTACGCCAAAGCTTTTGATAAGGTAAACCACAGCGTACTCCTAGATAAACTTGGCAGACTTGGAATCCACGGTGACCTTCTAAGATGGATGAATTCATATGTCAAAAATCGAAGACAGGCTGTGGTGATTGGTGGCTTCAAGTCAGACTTCGTGGGAATTCCATCCGGAGTTCCTCAAGGCTCCCATCTGGGACCCCTCTTCTTTATTCTTTATATTCATGATATTGGCAACTGTTTCCTCTACTCCAAACACCTCCTTTTTGCTGATGACATGAAGGTCTTTCTGAATATTTCTGACATATCCGATTGCCATAAACTTCAGTCTGATCTCGACAGACTCTCTGATTATTGTATGATAAATAAACTGACCCTCAATGCTGACAAATGTCTCAAAGTTTCGTTTTCTCGTAAAATCAACCCGCACAATCATGACTATTTTATTAATAACACAAGATTATCTAACTCAGATCGCGTGCGAGATCTCGGAGTCACAATGGACTCGAAACTCACTTTCGTAAGTCACATTGATGGCATTTTAGACAAATCCTACAGGACATTAGGATTCATATTGCGTACATGCAAACCCTTTCAGAACATCACAGCCCTCAAAGTTCTTTATACAACCATGGTTCGCTCACTACTCGAATACGTATCTCCCGTTTGGTCTCCTTACTATGCAGCGCATATTCAACGCATCGAAAGAGTCCAAAAAATTTTCATTAAACACATTAATTTCAAAATGTGCAGGTCATTTGCGAATTATAATTCTGCCCTTAAATTTTATTCCTTGGACTCTCTCGAAAATAGGCGAACAATTAATGATATGATGTTGCTTCACAAAATCATTCACTTCAAAATAGACAACTCCGAACTTCTTAGTAAATTATTACTGAATACCCCTATGCTTCGCACAAGACACACTGCAAACCAAATATTCCACCTTCCTGCTTATCGGACTAACTACGCTCAGAGTGCGGCGGTGTACCGGACGTGCGACACGTACAATAAGTGCTTTAGTAACATCGATGTGTTCCATCTTAATGAAAGTGATTTTAAAAAAATGGTTGGAGCAACCCTTCGGGGCGAATGAAATTAGTTACTCTATTTTTTTTTTTCTTTTCTTGTCTTTTTCTTTTACATTTTAAAATTGTATTTTATTTTTAATTCATTATTACTAATAGTTTTCTCTTTATCTTATAAAAGTGTTACTTTATTACTCTTATATATTTAACCTTATGTCAGTTGTTATATAATATTTGTGGTAGCATGTAATTGGCCTTGTTTTGTTGTCTCTATGTGTTTATACTCTTATACTGTAATTGCTGTTTGTTACCCTCGATAATAAAAAAATAAAAATAAAATAAAAATAAAATATGTTTGGCCTTTTCTCATAGGTACGTAATAATACCGACTGTGGACGGAAACGCAGCACGCAACTTAATAATATCAGAACTGTGAAAATATTAACACTTTACCAAAAGGACAAATATTAATACGTACTCGTTGTCTTGAACGTACTATACATTTTGCCTAGGTGCCTTTATCATACGTAAAATTATAGCGCCACGGCGCGGCGGGGCGAGACAAGTTCATACTTGGTGTCAGTTGCTCATATGCTGTCTCGCATTCCATATCAGAAATCGCATGGTTCCAGAAAAAAAAAATAATGATTTGTTTTTCAAATAATCCATGTATGTTATAGATATCGATCTATTCCTAATGAAATTCCCTACAAGATGACATAAATTAAATTTGATTCATCGAGTCATATGCTTGATATTTAGATAAAGTTAGCGGTAAACTGAATTGACCACATGGGAGCGAGCGTTTTGTTTTGAACACGGTACGTTAAGGGTTAAAATGATAAGGTATCATTTGTGTTTCGGCCAAAACAATGGACTATATAATTATACTTATATAAAGAACATTTAAACCGTTTTATATGGCGTCTCTTAAGTTACCAACGAGATTATAGTTTATTCTAGTAAGATCATGTTAATGTCATTGGAAATATATGCGAGAATAATAAAAAAAAGTATTACAATGACTTTTATTTTCCAACCCTTCAGTGGAAAAACTAAAAATGGCATTTTCTTAAAAAAAATCTAATACGAGTACTGTTTTTCCAAGAGATAAGGTTATGTCGCGAGATTATCGTAACTTTGCTTTTTTATTGGTTTCTGTTCTTACATTTTGTATCAAGATTTTCTTTTACGCGGGAAAATTCATACAAAATCGTAAAACCGCCATTCGTGAAATCTAACAGATTCCCTCTTCTTTAAAACTTATTACAAGTACTTGACTTCGATCGTCCAAAGTCCAAAAAATAAATTTAAAACAAATAATATAAAATACAATGATATAAAAAAAACTAACAAACAAACCATCACGCAGGGGTAGGCTAAAGAATGGACTGCCACACTTTTCTTTCATGACATATTTGTCTAGCTTCCCTAACATTAATACATCGTGTCATGCACGCGCGTCGATTTCTCTGACTCCTCACATGGCCGACATTCAATATTTGATTTATTTGATGGTGCCACATTTTCCTCAGTCTTCCTCTATTTATGGTTCCATTTACATCGTTTACATATAATTTTTTTACCATTCTTTCTTCATTGATGATCCTTTCGTTATTTTGTTTATTACACCATCATTCGCACCGCATTCACTTCTTATATTTTCATTCGTCTAAGAGATCTCATTTCTACTGCATTTATTCTACTTTCATCCTTCTTTTGCCAGTTCCATGCTTCGCTTCCATACATATAGGCGGTAGAAGAACACCATACTGGACTGCGATTCTAGCTTTTTTCTATTGGTTTTTGTTTGCGATGACAACTTTAAGTGCACCATTCACTTTGTTGCCTGCCCCAACTTTTCTTTCAATATCCTTCTCCACTCGCCCATCTCTTGTAAACATACTACCTAAATACACGAACTCAACTACTTGCTCCAAATTTTCACCATTCACGCTAATGTTGCAGACTGTCATGGTTTCTTCCTTTTCAAAAATCATTACCTTGGACTTATTAACATTAATCATCAGATCATTTCGCATACATACCTCATACATACAATTCACCAAAACTTGTAGTTCATGCTCGTTGTCTGCAAGAAGGACAGCGTCTTCTGCATACAAGAGACAGCTTACTGACATTCCGCTTATTTTGACACCGACATCCATCCCTTTCAGCTCTTTCATACATTCACGCAATTATTACATTACCATTCACGCAAATGTTGCAGACTGTCATGATTTCTTCTTTTAGTAAAACAGGGACGAGTGTCCATCCAGAAATGTCTAAATCCAGAAATGGAAGTAAAAAGTAAGAAGAAGAGGTAGAAGGAGAATGAGAAGAAGGAGAAAATGAAAAACAAGAAGAAGAAGAAGAAGAAGAAGAAGAAGAAAATACATTTACTAGAAGAAGAAGAAAATACATTTACTATGATTTTATTTAAACATGTTAGGAGTGTCTCATATACTCGTACAATAGAATACAAATATCGGCCCAGGAATTCTGTTTTGCCGCTGCTGAATGAAATAATGAAAATTTTTACTAACGATAAAAATGACCGGCGTAAAAGCGTAATGAAAACATTTCACGACACGAGGAAAAGCCGGCTGCATCCTGTCGCTTCCGCTCGCGGGACCGTACGGCGGACCAGATGAAACATTTTACGACATCCTTTATTATAGCCAATATCCTTAAGTGGGCATGGCGTACAGTCGACAGAAGTGTTCTGTCTGGTATTTTCTTCCAAGGGCGTCGCTTTATTACATAAAATAAAATTAACATTTTTCATGCATATTGGATGCATGGTTGGATACAGGTGCCAAAATGACCAGAGTGTCAGTAAGCTGTCTCTTGTAT
>JAHDVF020000453.1:0-177898 GCA_022606425.2 Lepidostoma basale | reverse complement strand
CTGTCACTATTCATTCTGGCTACATGGGTAGCTGGTCCCTCCTGTATCTTCTTCTGGATTTACTCCAAAGAACGATATCCTCTATTTCACAATTTTTCTTATGTCTGCATTACGGACACAATCTCGAAAAGTATTTCCAGTAACACACACCTGACATTAATCATGTATGTATATCTCGAATGATTTTATGAATATAGACAAACAGTAGGAATGAGATCTCTTAGACGAATGCGTAATAAATCTGCATATGATAGAGTATTAAATACAAATATAAGAAGTAAATTCAGTGCAAATGAAAGTGCTATAAACTAAATAACGAAAGGATCATTAAGATGATTTGGACACATGGAAAGAATGAGTAAAGATAGAATGGTAAAGAAAATATATGTAAACGACGTAAACTGAATTAGAATTAGAGGAAGACCGAGGAAAACGTGGCACCGTCAAATGAATAAAATATTAAATGTCGGCCACGTGAGGAGCCGGAGAAATCAACGTGCGTATAGTGCATGACACGATGTATGAATGTTTAGAAAGCGCGAGAAGTGTAATGTAGACAGGAAAGAACAGTGTGGCGTCGATAATTTTAGCGTACCGTTTCGGGGAGACGGCGTGATGGTAAGTTAGTTAGTTAGTTCGAATTTATTAAAATTATCACTGGTGAAATCTCTCAACAGAACAAAAAATACATGTGTCTGGTTATCACAAGAACTCTTCGGAAACGATTAGATGAGCGATCTAACATTTGTTTATATAATATAATATAAGTGTGCCTAATGTATCAACTAAAAACATTAATTATAATAGAATTTTGTTTAAGTCCAAATTTCTCTCCAACCGACGAAATTTATGAGCAATTGTTGAAGTGCATGACAATCGGGCAAATATTTTAGTCCGGACTGCCTCAATGCCAATAGACCCGCTACCGCCCCCTTGGATGGAGGGTCCGTTGAGAACCTATGAGTTAAAGGTTGAACAATCTTCAAACCGTCGACGGAATTGAATGCCACACGTATTAGACTACTCGAGTATGACAATCAATGGGACGAAACATTAAAGGAAGCTGCACATTCGGATTTAACATCATGAATTCATAAACCTTTGCAGTGATTCGATTTCTTTGCAGTAATTTTAATTTAGAATGTAAAATCCAATCTGAACCAGCTTCAAGTGGAGCGGGCGAAACCATAGTTAAGGTGCGAACTGAAATATTAATACAGATTTATTTGTTAATAAACTCATTAAACTATTCACGGCGCCTTTATTGTAAAAGAGATTTATTTATTTATAGATTATACACAAATGAGACATTACAAACGATAAAACATTTAGACGACTCATTTGGACACAAAACGGTATTACAAAGATAAAATAAAACAAAACAACATGAGACCAAAAAATCATACATATCAGAAGGAATCCAAATATGTCGACGTCAGTGAGGCAGCAGGTACCTACCCTTTCCAGAATTTAATGTATAACCAATGTTTTTGTTTATTAATAGACCAAGATTTTGAGGCCATATTGACAATTTATGTTTTAAGGAAATCATCGTTTTTTTCCTTTAATTAAAAAAAAATACCTGTTCTGATTTGAAGTATTAGAAATATTTCTTTATTTGAATTAAAAATGTTGAATTTCGAGAGGCACCCGATTGAATTCGGCTCCATTCGGCTGTGTCGGTTCCTCTCGGATGTATATTGTTTATCGAATGTATATTGCGGAACGATTGTTCAAATCAATGGACTTACGATCTATGAGATGGTGCAGTCATCGTCCTTATGGATAAAGTCAAATCCGTAAAAGACTGAGGAAACAGATAGTAATTGGCTTACTTTATGATTTACGCATTAACGCGTTCCGTGACGAAAAATGGACAAGAAGGACGGCAAAGATAATTGCAGGGCGACCGCAACTACGGTGGAAGGACGATTTGAACAGACACGTCGGAATAACCTGGATGCAGTCTGCACAAGGCAGAGTGACATGGAAACGAATGGAGGAGGTCTTTGGCCAGGAATGGACGGGAATAGGCTGTAGAAGAAGAAGAAGAAGAATATAATGTGTGTTTATTATAGCTTATGTACAATATATAAAATTACATTAAATGTAACCCTAAAGATTACAGTAGAATGTTTAAATCATTTTATTACCTGCCTGGTAAGATGACATATTAACTGTCGGCTTAAGATGACATACCATGTCGCCTTACACTGAAGTACTGTAAATGTAAGAATATTTTCAAATCGTGTTTTATTTTCATTCTAGGATGCCAGTCGGCACCCCAATTATGTTACCACTCACTGTGTGCTGGCATTGTCACAGGAAATAATCAGTTCAAATGTGAATTTTGTAAATAAAATTAAAAATATGTAAAAATTGAATTAATATTAAAAAAAATCTTTGAATAAAAAACACTTTATTTTGAGTAAGCAGCGCTAACCGGTTTCACTCTGTAACGAACTTTCTCAGGGCTATACACAAACTGTATAGTCCTAAGGAAGCTCGTTACATAGTGAAACCGGTTGGCACTCCTTACTCAAAATAAAATGGTTTTTATAGAAAGTTATTATAAAAAAAAAGTGTTTAGTTAAATTTTTAAATATTTCAAATCACCAAGTATTGGCTTCTCACCAAAGTTTAAAAAGATGTTATTAAAATTAATGATATGTCATCTTAAACTGACCTGTGTCATCTTACCATCATGAATGTGTGTAGTTTTTTAATTTTATTTTTATACAAATTAATATTATTCTACAGCGTCAAGACTTTTTAGACTTGTAAGATTAAATTTATAATTTATTACCTGTCATTTTTATAAATGTTTGCTTTAGAACAAAAAGTATGTCATCTTAAGTACTAGCGTTTTATTGAATATAATGTTCTTGGTGGTTTTAAATTTACCCAGCCTTTATTTGCGATATATTTAATGAATCGATAAGAAAAAATTACCTTTGTTAATTCTTTAATTAACTTTATGGGATTACTTATGCATTAAAATTATTTTATATGAGTTTTTTAATACATTTTTATAGGGTGGTTTCTTGAAAACTCTACATAATTGTTGTTTTCGTAGAAACTTAATTCACACAGAATTATTTTACACAATGGATGGATAAAATACCGCATCTATCAGAAAAAATAACAAATTATTTTGCAAATAGTGTTCACACATCCATAATGTATAACAAGACGCTAGTTATATCCGCCCAGATTTTGAATGTTGTGGCCTAGGTCCAACATTGAACAACTACTAGTTGATGATGATTTATAATGTATAATTGATTCAATTGGGTATATATGCATCAAATCAGTACTAGAAACATAATTCAGACAAGGTATAATATATTAAGTATTAAATAATTTTATGAGGATTGCAAGACCCTGTATTTAATTTAATTTAAACGACTCCTATAAAATGCTCAGATCAATCAATGAAAGATTAATTGTTTTTTGTATTTCAAATGAATAGTGCCATATTTCATGGTATATAGATTTAACTCAAATTAAAAATGATGTGTCCAAGATATTTCTATAATTTATCTATAACCATATTCATAATCATTCTCGCAGGATGTTGTGAAGGGAACTCAGATGGTAAATAATTATCTTATTTATAAAATACAAAGGGAATATGTGTATTCTTCTTTTACGGCGTTGAAGATCACTGGTAGAAAGCCTTTCTATCAGCCATGAGAAATAATCCCCCCCACCCCCAAGTATCATATTAGTTTACTTTAGAGACAAGACATTTGTCTCCTGTATGTTTATTTAAATTTTTCCTATACATATATATTAATTATATTGATTATCATTTTCACTTTTTAGTATGTTGCATTATCATCATCGGCTGTCCCTTGTGTCCGAGGAAAATTGTCGTTCACAGTTGTGGGTCTGCATGTGACTGAAGAGCCCGATCCTGGACCCACACATTCTGGGGCATCTGGGGCAGGGGAAGGCGCTTGTAATGGAGCCGTCATCTTCTCCCAGTGGTCTCTCCTTTCTCCTCCTCCTCCTCTCTGAGACGTCGTCTCTGCGCTGTGCTTCAAAGTCTTGTGTGCCTTTATGTACTGTTGTTCTCCACCTAGGTCTGTCTTCTGCAGTTTTTTCCCAGCAAACACAGTCGATGTTAGTCTTTTGTAGGTTTCCTTTAAGGGAGTCCTTACAGTCCTCTGACCACCCTTGGGTAAGCTGAGAGTACATAATCTTCCTAGGGAGTCTTGTCTCAGGCATTCTGATGACGTGACCAGCCCAGCGCAGTTGTCTCTGAACAATGGCAGCCACAATACTTGTCATATTGACCTCAGCAAGTGTGCTGTTATTTGTCCTGCCATTTCACATTTAGGATCCTACGTAGACAGCGGTATCGCTCTAAATGTTGCGTTGTAATTTATTATTAAATATTAAGCTCTCAATTAGATCATCAATTATATTATGAAATCAGTAAAAAAAGACATTTATTGAGTGTTATTCATATTTGAATAAAATATCTCAAATGGTGATATTAAAAAAATCATCGACATTCGTGGCCGAGTGGTAAGTGCATTGACTGCCACCCCGAAGGTTCCGGGTTCGATTCCCGGCGAGGGCAGTGTGATTGTCATACTGTCTTTGGTCTGGTGTAGGATTCACGTGACAATAAAATTGTGATAGATTAGCTACCTATCACATGTCACGAGAATCACTATGATAGCTATAATACCCTTTACATCGATTTGTCTCATGCTGTAAAGAGCGATTCAACAAAATAATAATAATAATAATAATCGTCGTCATTGTTTAAACGCTAATTTTTTATTGATTAATTATTTAAAAATGAAATAATCATAAAAACGATTTTGTATTTAAAATATCTTACCATTAGCTGTGTTTATTTATTTTTTATTTATTATGTTCATTGTATTCCCATGAGTAGAAAACTCATTATGGGACAAAAGGGACAAATTGCAAATAAAATAATCAATGGACATTCAGAAAATAGTAAAATAAATTGATTTAAACTAAAACATTTTACATCATTAACATTTTGACAATTTATAAAATTATTTTGCATTTTAATATTTGATCATTTTATTATATCAAAAAATTACAATATTTAAAATACATATAAACACATATTTAAAGAGTGAATTCCATTAAATTAATAGTATTCACCATATTAAAAAAAAATGTAAAAACAATACAATAATATTAATTTCATGCAATTGCACGTTAACAAAGTTAATTTCAAAAGTGACACTGTATTTCTAATAGCATTTATATAAAATTTTTACTCAACTTCAATTAAATTAAACTTAATCATCATATCATACAATTTTTAATGCGTTAGTTAAGTTGAATAAATATAAGGAGTAATCATATCCATGTATGGTATTTTGTGTTATAGGAAACCTAATAAAGCATAACCCTGTATGCAGCTTAGAAATCGTTAGTGGTCCATGCTACGCATTTTATGAAAGGTAAGAAATTCTATAAATTTGAAAATGTAAAAATAAGCCATATTTTCGCCACTTTTAAGTTTTAATCATTGCGGAATTTTTTTTAATCATTCGATCTAATTACATCTAATTTCATTTTTATTTTTAAATCTATATTCCAAAATCTCATTTAGATAAAAAAAAAACATTTGGAACTTGGAAATAATTTAAAAAATTACAACTGTTAATGTTTTGAAAATATAGGTATCTTATTTCTATGTTTCCTTTCACAGCTTTATAGTGCATAGGACCTCAAGGATTTATCTCCACTTGACTCTTACTTGTGACTGTTAATAATATGCCAAAAATTGTTATAAATTGTTCTTCTTCGACGGCCTTATAGGATATTCTAAATCTGACCACATATAAATTTCCTTAAATGAGTTTCACTTTAAAACCAGTAACTTCTGTTGTTTCTAAGCCAGGATCTCTCTCTCCACATAACCAACTATACTATTTTGTACTTTTGATTTATTAAATGAACATTTTTCTAAATAGATATGCCTTTAATGAGCAAAAAGGATTTTGTGAAAAATTTGCCTATGGAGGATGTAATGGCAACGAAAACAACTTTATCACCCTACAACAATGTGAAGAAGTTTGTGGGAATAGACGTAAGTATAATGTTTAATAATGGACTTTAGTTTTAACTAACTAACTAACTAACCATCACGCCGTCTGTCCGAAGGGGTAGCAGAAAGAATGGACTGCCACACTTTAACCGATGCTGCACTCCGTCCTTCTCTTTTCGTCCCCGCAGGAGACGCGGTGTGATGGGTTGCGAACCTCATCGATACCAATAGGTATCTCCCGGACACACTTTGATCGTCCAACGTCCACAAAATGAATTTAAAACAAATAATATAAAGTACAATGATATAAAATAAAAATAACATAACACATAATGTTATTTTTGATGATGCACACGCTGACAGCTGGATTTAGTATTATGACCATAAATTAACAACAATAACAACAACAACAAATCATCACGCCGATTCCCCGTAGGGGTAGGTAGAGAGAATGGACCACCACACTACTCTATCCTGGCACACCTCTCCAGCTTCCTCCACATTCATGCAGCGAGTCATACACGCATGTCGATTCATCCGACATCTAACATGACCAACCTTTAAAATTTGATTAATTTAGTCATGCCATGTTTTCCTTGGTCTGCCTCGACTCCGTACTCCATTTATATCATTAACATATAATATATTATACATACTTTCTTAACCATTCTTTCTCCATCCATGCGCTCCATATGTCCGAACCAACGCTGTGGTCCATTCATAATTTTGTTCATAATACCTTCTTCCGCTTTACATTCCTTTCTTATATCAGCATTTGAGATTCTGTCATATATCGTTCTGCCATACCATACGTCTTAGGGACCTCATTACTACCGAATTACGAAGTATAAACTTGAATTTATTATTATTAGAGCAGTGATGTAAAAATGTCTATACTAAATAGTAATGTTTAAATGTAGTCTATCTAAAAGAGCTTAGGTGTTCTTGTACCCAACCCTAATGTGTGGAAGTTAAGCATGGAACTGGAAAAAAGAACAATGAAAGTAGAATAAATGCAGTATAAATGAGATGTGTGATAAATCTGTACATAATAGAGTGTAATGTCAATATAAGAAGTGAATTCAGTGCAAATGAGAGTGTTATGAATAAAACAATGAAAGGATTGTTAAGATGGTAAGATGGTAGTTTGGATACATAAAAATCATGAATGAAGAAATAATTGTAAAGAAAGTACATGTAAACGACGTAAATGGAACTAGAAGTAGAAGAAGACTGTGGAAAATACGGCAAAATCAAATAATATTAACAAATTTACTGTACAAACTTTAGAAATCTATTTAAAATAATATTTGATTCCTTGAAATTTAGATGTTTACCTTACTTTGCAAATATTTCCCAATTATTGTATTTTGAATATGCAAATGAACTTAATTTAAAAAATTGCTTTTAATTTATTGTAATTCAGTCATCAAATTCGTCAAATTCATCGAACGTAAATCTTGCATCAAGCTAAGAGTAAGTTCTGGTTTAACTTATTAGATTCTGCCCTCTGATGAACCCCCAGAGATTATGAAATAAATACAATTTTGTGGTGGGATCTTCCATGATTAAAAAAAACTAATGCATTTTATAAATTCTGATTTCAGAAATTATTCCATCTGATAATTATTTTGATAATAAAGGAGAGATTAACAATAATAGGCAATATGGACCAGCACAATCAAGTTCTAACTCCAACAGCTTCAGTAATGACGTAAATTATGAATTAGGTTCATTGGCACACTTAAACAATCACAAGAGCAGGGGCCCCAAGTGTAACATGCCAATACAACCGTGCAGTAACTCTATTGAGTTTAATTGTTGTTGTAACATTCAAATATGCAAGGATAACAAACAAGATTGGCACAAGCCATGCAAATCATTTTATGATTCAAACAATTTTTGGAATGGAAACAATATGCATGACATTCCGTCAAGCCCATATTATGATGAGAACAGTTTTGGCAATGAAGTAATACCTTTTAACCAAAATAATCATGATACCCAGTGGAATTCAAATAACATGTATGACCCTCCATTCAACCCATGTAATTGTCACAACAATTTTGACAATGGAGCAGTCCAAAGTTCTAATAATTATAATGGAAATCAGTGGAATTGGAATAATGTGTATGATAATCCATTTAGCCCATACTTTAATGCTAACAATATTAATAGAGGGATTCAAAGTTCCAATAATTATAATAGTGATCAGATGTATGGAAAAAATCCATTTTCTAATCCCAACAGTTTTGGTTATGAACAGGTACCAAACAATAATTATTATGGCAGCCAATGGCATCAGAACTACATGTATCCTAATTCATTAAGTCCATATTCCCTTTATAACATTGTCAGTGATGGGAGAGTTACCAGCTCAAATAATTATTTTAGCAATCAAAGAGGCAGCGATATGTTTGAGGAGCCCAATAAACTTTCTTTTGTATTGAAAAACCTAAACAATGAGTTCCAAAACCATGATGATATTTCAAATATTGATTAGAGTAGTGGTGAACGACTCGGTTTTTTTTCTCATAAAGTTTTCTTTACCCATTTATATACCCTTTATCCCATCTTCTGTGTATATACATATACTCGTATATAATATTTGAAAGTTATAAAATAATGAATGCCATTAAACTAACTAACTAACTAACCATCACGCCGTCTCCCCGAAAGGGTAGGCAGAAAGAATGGACTGTCACACTTTTACTGATGCGGCACTCCATCCTTCTCTTTTCGCCCCGCGGGAGATGCGATGTGATGGGTTGCGAACCTCATCGCCACAAATGTTATTAACATGCCATTAAATATCAAATCTATTGATTACATTTATTAAAATTACATTTATTGGGTAAAATATGCGATAGTAAAAACACTTTTGTTTATAATTCAAATTTATATTTTTTGGGACAAGTTTATTTTGTGATTTTGATAATTTCCTATTTTTTTCCAAACTTAAAAAAATATGTATTTATATAGTCCAATGCCATGGTGAAGAATTCCTTTGGCAATTGTATGAAATTTTACTTCTTCGCAATCTTTTTATTTACTTCTTGGCTTGCTGAAAAATTGTTGTTACATCTAACTAAGAATATTTTCAATCAGCATAAGGGCAACAACCCAACAAATAGTCCTTCTAATAGGCCTCTGATGAGGCTCTTTAAAGAATGGCGTCCTCTAATGCTCCCAATAAACCTACAATAGTGGTTTTTATACAATAAGTATTACAACAAAATAGAAAATAATAAAGTTGTGTTAAGCCACACAGAGAATGTTATTTATAACAATGGTTTTTTGATAAACTTCAGGCGTTAACATTGTGGAATTCCATGATATTTTTTTTATGAATTAAAATAATTTTTATTTCACTTTTGAATTCATTTTTCTTAGCATGTTTCAAAGGTTTTTATACCTTTATCATCAGAAGAACGATATTAACTCAAAGTGGAATATGTTTTTATTCATAAAAAAATTGTTTATTTTATACAATTGGGTTTATTTTAATAAGCATTACTTGTTGACAATTTCATCTGGATATTGTATTAGGAAATAAACTATAAAATTAGTAACATTAAATGTAAAAGATTAACAAAAAATATTATAATAAAGGTATTATAAAAATTAAAAGAGTTAATTATTATTGCTAAATTGAAGAATTTCTTATTATGAAGATAATATTAATTAAATGTTGTTCGGCAGAGTAGATCCATAAGAAGATACTAAAGGGACCATGTAGATACTGGAGCCTGATCATGCAGTAAATTAAACCTGTCAAAAAAAGGCTTATTTTTTCCATTGTGATTTAGTCGAATACCTCTTCAAAAGATTTTTCATATCAACTGATACATGAAAGAGATTTACCCATCAGCACAATAGTCATCCTGAGAATGCATGTGACATATAATGTAGTTCAACCAACATCTCAAAAGTCTTGTTTCTCCCATTCTAAAGAAACAATTGTATAGCTGTCCAAATGAATTTCTGCAAAAGACAGACATCACAATCTACTTAAGAAAAAATAAACTGTCAATCGACCTGGGATTTCATCAATGTTTTATACCCAGACTGTGAATAGTAGTTTTAATGTATGGGATATTTAAACATTACCTGAACAACCTAGTTGGGCAGGCAATTCCCTCCGTTCGTTGGTTTCTTTTTCAACTCTCCAATAATCCGCTAGTGGTCCTGAATCATCTGGTATTATCCTTATATTATGAATCTAGATTTAGAAAGGTAATGGTTCCTCTTTTAATGAATATGGAGTATCCCAGGCAGAGTAAATACATACATAATGTTTACCATAAAATCTTTTTGAATTAAAATATGTCTGATTTGAATAACTTTTTGGAAACATTGTATTATCACAACTCTTTTTGCGATTTTCACAAATGTGTTTCAGGACACAAACTTCCCTTCTTCAATTTATGAATTTTAACGGTTAAATCATATTGAGTTTTTACTTATATACTAAATGACAAGTGAAAAAGTGGATGGGGGAAATGTTTAATTTAGTGGCAGGGTAAATTGTTGTTTACTTGGAATTACGAGACAGTGGAAGGGGAAATAAATCAATTAAGGGACTAGAAGTTAAGTTTAGTTGGTTGTTTATAATATCTTCTTTGTTTTTAATTGCCTTTATATGTAAATATGTCATTTATTAACTAAGCAAGTATAAATTTAAAATATTTGTTTTTATCTATAATGCAATAATTATTTACCCAACAGTATTATATAATTAACTCTAAAATGGCAATGGGCAGGTCACGTAGCCAGAAGCTCAGATGAAAAATGGACAAGAAGACTGCTGACTTGGAGACCGTGGACGGCAAAGAGAAGTGCAGGGCGACCGCAACTATGGTGGAAGGATGATCTGAACAGACACGTCGGAATAACCTAGATGCAGTCTGCACAAGACAGAGTGACATGGAAGCGAATGGAGGAGGCCTTTGTCCAGGAGTGGACTGGAATAGGCTGAGGAAGAAGAAGAAGAATAAGATTCTGAAAATTTTAAGTACAATTTTCGTAGCATCGCAGCCCCAGTTGTGCTAGTAGTTGAGAGATAACTTAGGATTATTATGTCAAATAGTTGGTATGTTTATTATTTTTTATTTTTTTTTGTCTTCTTACTACGTATTATATAGTCTATACACATCTTTTTTTCTTTTTAAAAAGAAGAGACTAATTACCAAGGATTTAGATCAATGATATTAGAATTTATTTTACAATCTTCAATATGAGCAGAAAATGGCTCATTATTATGACGAAGGAATCCGGTCGTGTTCAGGCTTGAACCTAAGTCCCCTGGACCAGGAGCCAAGCGTTCTATCCCCTGGACCACCACATATTTATACAATTTGATTAATGATTTTACTTAATTTCTTGCCGAAAAATGACATGACTATTTAAAACTCACATCACGCCAAGGACGCTAAACAAAGCACGGTGTCTCGAATTAAGTGACACTTGAAAAAATGTACATTATAAACTACAAGCATTTAAAATTAGGGTTTTGTATACTGTTTTCTCAATGATCATGGTGACGTTAAGTGTTGAGATTTTATTTGTACATATTATTGAAAAAACATCCAAGTATTATACCAAATTTCTACAATTATAATATAATTGTATTTCTTAATATCTGTAAGAGTGGGATAAAGATTTGTCAGCATAGATGCCTCCCTTTCATCCTTACGGATTTCTACTATATGAAAATATTTCATTTTACCCTTCTTTACTTTTTCAGCTGTACTTAAGCTTTGGCATCCCTTTCTGATTTCTTCTTACAGTATCGCAAGCATTGGTTTTCATGATGTTTTTGAAATAAAATTGGACGTGTTATTTTGTCATTTTTCCAGTATACAGAATAAATAAGTCACAAATATTTTTAGATCAAAACGGTTAGATTTTGATGAAAAGTACTGACGTTCAAAGTGCAGAAATGTTCCAAGGCAGAAGAGTGGTAAACTTCCACCAAAGCATAAGTTCATGTAAGAATACATAAATCTAAAAAACGCTTTTTCGAAATTGAAGTGAAAGCCTCCTCGGTTGGCCACATTGAACCGCACACGTAGGCTTGTTATAACGTCAAGACGGTATTGGCAATTTGCTATTTACCTTTCAGGTAAATACTCTCAAAACAGCATTGATTTATAATGCTACACTGATATGACCATATATTCAGTTAGGCTGCAATTACATTGGAAATATTTTTTTCCCTAGTATCAACAAACCTGCGACGTTTCAACAGTTATCAACAGCGATCTCTCACGATCTGTCCGTCCGCCAGCAGGGCAACATCTCCCGGCTCTGGCGGACTGATTGCCAGGGGAGATAACATCATCAAGGAAAAACATTCTCCTGCATCGCATAGCGACCACCATCATCGGTCCCTACGAGGGCAATGCCATGTTATCGCCGCCGCTGTGCATCTGGGGAGGCGGAGATCAGGCCGATATTCATGTCCAATCTTCGCTATCTCTGCATCTACGCTGACGCCGAAACTGGAGCAGATCTTGTTCTGCCACTCGATGCCGTTGTCCAGACTGGTGCTTGCCAACTCCCACGACGTCATCGGTGCTGGATTTGTTTTACGCCAACCTAGGGAAGAATCTTATTTCCTTCATAAAATTAATTATTGCAACCTCTCAAAATATATGTTTATATCAACCGGGAAAATTTTATCACATTTTTAAATTGATTAAGGAAGGCGAGACAGAAGTCCAAGTACGCATCTTGATATAGCCATGTTTTATGGCATACTCGGTGAGATTGCACTAAACAAATTTTACATGGCAGAAAATAAATTTTCTCTCTGGAGGTTTGTTTTGAGGTTTACATATTACAAATTTTGAAGTAAATGCATTATGAATTTTGAGGTTACATCGAAAGATTATTTTGAACTTTTTACATACCAAAATGGTATACAAACTATATTATACAATTCAATGTGCGTTCAATATATTCCTTGTACTTTTATAAAGTAAACGCACTGATGGAAATGCATATATACTTAACAAATGGTCCGGCACGAGGAGAAAGGTTAGAAAGAGTAAAATTGACATACCGGCAATGTGGAAACACAAATATATTATATTAAAATGTTTGTATCATGTATTTATAGAGTTTTTGATTCGATTGCAGAGTCGTATTTTACATTTGTTATAGAAATAAAATACGAGTTTGATATAGCAATGTTTTATGGCATACTCTTCACTCTCATATCATGATACATCCCGGAGTATATCTCATATAACATAATATTAATATTGGCGAATCACATGGGCAAATGTTGGGAGGTTGTTCGAGATCGGGAGTGAATTTCGATTAAATTCATCTTTCACCCCGTGACACCAAAATTTTTCCCTCCTAACAAGATCAAGCCACGAGACATATGCTAAAGGCCCAGAAAAGCTCCATGTTCCAAATATTGTCTATGCGCTTACGGCTTGGTAGAACATATACTAAACGCCTAATATTTTTATCTATGGACTAACTGTCATACTGACAGATGTGTATTTTTGTTTACGTCGTCGCACAGACGTCCTAATGGGCTATCAGGTTTCTCAATAGGTATAAAAATAAACAATTGTATTATCATGCTAAATACATGTCCTTGTGGAATGCGTAATCGGTTTTTGTAGATAAGCTTCCAATTTTGTGCGATAGGGACAGGAACAGATAAATTTGTGAGCACTAATTATTTTTATGGGAAACACTCATTAGTCACCTCAGAAACATAGAGCTGTCAATACGTGTTATTGTATACTTAATTAATTTATAAGTATGGATAATGTAGCTACTGGTATGTACATATTTTACCCATTTTTGATTTATTTATAAAAAATAATTTCACTTGTTTTTTCTTTAACTTTGTGAAGTCGTTATTTAACGCTTTTTTTTTTTTTTAACTTTCAAAGCTTGCCAAAGTCAAACGCCGTAAAACGCTGTTCTCTCTTTATTAACATCGTTTATATTGACTACCAATTAGTACATATATATATGAAAATTGTAACTGACTACGACTGACTTTAAAAAAAAAAAAAATCAGGGTTGGAGGACAGGATTCGGCGGATGGATCTTTAGTAGGTTTGGCGGAATGAAGGAAAATTTTCAAGGCGAACGGCGAGTGTGTACAATTATATCTTTAATAAATACAGTTTAAAAGACCATAGTGATTTGATAGGAAAATTGGTGAGAAAAAAAGTGACGATTTTTGTATGAAATTGAAGAAGCGGTGGATTAAGTCTCATTATAAACTGGATAAGTTTTTGGCTAAAAATAGTGATTGGTTGGAAGTGATAGAGACATTTAAGACTGTTGTACTAGATTCTTCACAGAAAATACCTCAAAATGCAAGTACATTTACAGGCGGACCAAGAAAAATATTTGTGGAATGTAGTGAACAAACAAGGAAAATAAAACTTCAACCTTTGTTGGCTGCAAATACGGCGGGGGAAATTATTCTTGCAGCTCAAATGACTCTACAATCAACGGGTAGGCGAGATGCAGCACAAATACTGAAGCAAGTGTCCTGTTATTCACCAAAAAGAGCCACTAAAATAAAAAAATCGTATGCGTCCCAAGGCAGGAAATTGCCTATAAAAATAACACCTGAAGAAGCTTTGGCTTTCTTTGTTGATAAAAAATTAACTAAAGACCAATACGTTTCGATGTGCCAGATAAATAAAGATCACAATGCCGACATTTATCCAAACTATCGCATCCTTTTGGAAACAAAAAAAAACAGTATTATCCTGATGATATCACTATTTCTGAATATAATGCCGAGATAAAACTTCAGTCGTTGCTAGACCAACAATTTAATAAGCGAACAAATTAGCATATTTAATTCACCCTTACTCAGTATTTTTAAAAACTGTCCCTAATTACTTTATAAAAACTGGGCTTAACTGATTTATGGAATAATATTTGCATTGCAAATGATTTATAAATAAACTGTCTTTAATTGTTACCTTTATTGCTCTATAAAAATTTGTTTAATTACCTTATAAAATAATATATTTGTATTGTTAATAAACCTTTTATAAAGATATCCTTAATTACTCTATAACAATGTTCTTAATTATCTTATAAAATAATATAATTGTATTATCAATACACATTCATTTTATGTTTATGAAATTAATTTTCTGTTCCAATTCTTAAAAATTATAATTTCACAGCGGAAATAGTTTTGATATGCCAGATTGGCTATCCTGACCATTGTGCGTCGCCGTGATTTTTAGTTTCCTTTATTAATGTGAGACTAATAATGCCCAAAGTAGTATAATAGGACTATTCTCAAATTTAAAGCTTTTTGTGAAGAAGAACGGAGATTTATGGCGCTATTAATTCCAATCGAAAAAGGTAACTCGCGTGTCACTGTTATTTTAGGTAAGGGATTTAATACATAGACATTGAATTTCCGATTCACGATTGGTGTAATAATAAAAAAAACTGTGGATTTTATTGCATATTTTGTACCGATTTTAAAGGTGTATCTGAACGTTCGCTCCAAAAAATTGTAAACGAGTGAATCAATTTTCCACAATTAATTTAAGATGCATTTATTTCAATAACTGTAACTGAATGGAAATTGCACCGTGAAGAATATATACATGACATGGTTGCCTAGATGAGATGACGAATTCCTTTTTCAATTGATAATGACACCGAATCATCAGACTCTTCAGATGAGGAAAGTGATGATGCTGAGTTCATTTGATGGACTGCACTTATTCTTAATTATATTTTCTGTTGTTTATTGAAATTTGTTGATAGAAGTTTATTCTAAATAATTAAAATACAATTCATTTTTAATAAACATTTAGTTTAATTCCATTTGGTTTTATGGCTTCAACTTGTTTTGGCAACTCGCTGCCATCTTCTGGTCTTATTTAGTTATTTTTATGCGTTTTGTTTTACATTCTGATATTGAAAATATTAGTTAAAAAAAAAAAGGTTTGTGAACACATATTGGTTGCCACTAATAATATTTTCAATTAATATAATTTTATATTTAAATAAATAATTACATAAATCTTTGTTTGCCATTAATATTTAATCTCAATGAAAATATTCTTTATAAACATTCTGAATTGAACGGCTAGGCCGATAATGAAATGCCGGCATTCAATGACATGGCTAACGGACGCTTGGCCAACTTGCTGAAAGGGACATTTAACTAAATGGCTAAACGTCGCATAGCCAGCTACTCAATTGAACGGCTAGGCTGATAATAAAATGCCGGAATTCAATGACATGGCTAACGGACGCTTGGCCAACTTGCTGAAAGCGACATTTAACTAAATGGCTAAACGACGCATAGCCAGCTACTCAATTGAACAGCTAGGCTGATAATAAATGCCGGAATTCAATGACATGGCTAACGGACGCTTAGCCAACTAGTTGAAAGCAATATTAAAAATAAGTCGCTAGTCCTAGCCGCCAGGATTGCATGTATTTTGTAAAATAAAAAAAAAAAAATTTCGATGAAAATTATTGTGACTTTGTTTTATCGTGAATTAATTTATTTATTTGAACACAAATAAAATAGGGATTTTGCTAAACAAGTTTTTAGCGTTTGCGTAAAAATGGGGGATGTATTATTTTTTTTAAAACTAACTCTAACCTAAAGGTTCGATTCTCGGTGAAATCAATAGTTGTTTAAAAATCGTGTCCGACTCGGCGTTCGTAAGCAAGGCCATGGATAATTATTTTGTTTAATTTCACTCCAAATAAGAAACTTTTTACAATATAATATCGAATGCCGACTGCAGAAACCGTTGAACATAATTTTGTGAGATGACTGCTAGTGTTGCAGTGGTAAAAATTAGAACTGAATTACAATTTTGGCGGCGGGCGTCGCGCCACAGCCCGGTGGCGGTGGAATGGGCTAGCTTTCAAGCAACCAACTTGTTGAACGTTGAGCCATCTTAATTAAATGAAAGTAAAATACAATAAAATAGAAATAAAAATAAAGATATGTTTTTATAAACACGCTATGCGTCAATATGAAATTTATAACTGCACAAGCGCTAAGCCAAAACTCGTACAATAGTAAAGAAGAACAGTACGTTTAGGTTAGAGTTAGTTTTTTTAATAAATTACACATCCCCTATACGCATGCTCTCTCTCTTTTTTGTTTGAAAATCGTGTTACTTTTTACAACAACACATGTTATCGAATGCCGACTGACAGTTGAACATTGTTAGATGACTGCTAGCGTTGCAGTGGTAAAAATTAGAACTAAATTACAATGATTTGGCGGCAGTGCCGCCGCCCGATGGCGGTCGTTTGGGCTAGCTTTCAAGCAGCCAACTCGTTGAACGTTGAGCTATCTTAATTTATTCAACTACCGGCCTAGCCACTTCAGCCTAGCTGTTCAATTGAGCGACGTATTTAACTAGGTGGCCGCGACAGCAACACTAAAATGTATTAGAGCTCTCTCGTCTCACATATAGTTCTTTAAACCAATGAATTTTCATATAATCTACAATGTGAGTACAAACAAGAAGCTATTATTAAGAAAAAAAATCACAGTTGGGTCCAGGAATGTCCAGAATTAAGCCCGTTGTTTTTTTTATGAATGAATTCTTACAATAATATGAATGATTAGGCTTACAGAGTATGCTATCCCTCGATTCTACGGGAACCCATGTATGAAGAAGAATTAAATACATACATTTTTGATATCAACAACTTCCGTCGTCATCCTCCAACAATACCCTGAAATAATTCCTTGTTTCATCCGTGAACAGGATATGGATTGACAAACTGAATTGTGGAAAATTTACATTTATTATGTAAAGAATAAAAACAAACTATCATGTATTCCGATAGAATTTGTAATAATTAATACGAAATAAAAATCTTGTTTTATAGAAGTTTTATTAAAATTTATGGGAATGACATGTTTCACTTCCTAAGGCATTATCAAATATAATAAGTAAGACTCGGAATTGACATAAAAAAGCATTTTGTTTTTCTAGACTAAGCTTTTGAAAAGACGCCGTTTATTTGTGTTTTGAGATCCATAGACCGGCTTTAACCGTAGTTATTAGAGAAAGTTAGAAATTTATTATTTTTAGTTGTACCCTGTGGTGGTTTATTATATATTCTAGTTGTACCCGTTTTGCTGTCAGGGACAAAGATGCATACTCTCAAGCGATAGTCAATGTTGGAGGGACCTGACATTATACCAGAAGAATAAGAAATTGGACCCTATCAAAGTCTGCAAAGTAAACATAGGCAGTGGTTTGGTATTAGATTGTCCTTTCTTTAATTTATCTGATGATAAATATTGCATTTGCAGTCGACTTCTTTTTCCTTAAACCCTGTTCTATTCTGGGGCTAATTTGAGTATCTGTTCATAATTAACTAGTCCCACAAATGTGAGATTTCACATGTGGGCCTAGTAACAAAAACACATTTGTAAACTTAATAGAAGACAAACATATAACTAAAACAACATGCTAGTCTTCTTCTTCTTTTTTTAATAGATCCGACGATCTGTGACACAGAAATCATGTCTCGTCGGATGATGAGGTCCAGCTGTCCTTCCATCTCTTGGGCGGTGTCCGGAGGGGATTTCATAAGCGGCTGTATATGCAAGTCTGTCACCATCCGCCTCCAGTATCTTCTTCTGGATCTACTCCACTGAATATGCCAGTAATTTACAAAAATAAATTGTATTACATGAAAGTACAAAAATTATCTAAAGGTTTATCTATATTGCTTATTTTGTTTATTACATGGACTCATTTGATTTTTGGAATCAAGCTGAATCCAAAAGATGCCTTGCAAAATAATGAATTTATTTCCAAAATAATATATAAACAGATTTGAATTATTAATAAGAAGTAGATCAGTAAAGTATAAAGTAAAATATTTTTTTCTTTTTAGTTATTGATTTTTTTTAACCATAGAGGCAGGTAAGGATAGGTTGGCTGAAATGGCGGTGACCTGCCAATATTTGTCGGAGGACGAATGGCTGATGGGGGAGACGGGTTCTGGAGTGGAGACCGCGAACAGAATTCTGTAGAGTTAGACGTCCCCCTACCCGCTAGACTGACGATTTTATAAGGATTGCTGAACCTGGATGAAAGACACTGACAATGGACAGGGCTCATTAGCGTGCTTTGGCAGAGGCCTATATTCAGCGGTGGAGGACAGACGGCTGATAAGTAAGCATGTAGGTATTCTGTTCTAGTGAGTGTTATACGATGTCACATGAAACAATCTCATTTGTTGCTGACAGATGTGTTTGTGGGTTAGAGGTCTCCGCAGAATCAGGACAAAATAAAATATTAGATTTTACTAGCTGTGCGACGAGCTGTAAATCTCGCAGGGGGTCAGTTGTACATAGATCGACTGAGAGAAGGGAAAGCCTACTCAGCGGCGATGTCGTACCACTGTCGGTCAAGGTGCATGTGTTCTCCGCACACCTTGACACCGGCTACACTAGACGTCCCGGCAAGAGTACTCAACTGCCCTCTCAGTCTCATGAAACATTGTCTCCCCTGCCAGAATAGGTTGCCGTCGCACTCATTTATTTATAGAAGTACATAGACAATAAAGCATACAAGTTTTTAGAACTACGTATACAAGTTACGATCCGGTCCGTTCCATATATGGTATTTATAATAATTCACACTATTTAAGATCCGGTCCGTTATAACATATAAAATAATATTTATTTAATAAAAATGAGCAAGTTATAAAATAAAATAAAAGAAGTAAGCTATTATATTACTATGCAATAAATCATTAGGAATGGTTGAACATTACTTCATATAAATTATAATATTCTGAAGTCATTACAATTTTATCAAATAATTTTGAGGATTACACAAAAATAAAAAGATTTAAAATTTAATTTATTTTTGAGATTTCATCCAAATTAAGTGTCAACTCTTTTAGAATTCCATTACCATCATAAATTTCAGCTGACACATTCTTGCTTATCAATAATATCTAAAAGTTTGTAGTACATCACATTCAATGTTAATTTATCTATTTTTATAACATTTAATAAATTTATATAATTATTAAAAAAAAAAAAATGTTCAGAAAATTTAAATTGAACAATAGATGTGCATTTTTCCAATTGATTCCAGGTTTATTCCACAAATTTTAATTGGATTCTTAGGAGCCAACATTAAAGAATGGGAGAGAAGATTGTAACATAAAGTGGAATACTGTTGGCAGTAACATGTACATAATACCAGAAAAAATATAAAACAGTTTATTAGCTAAGAATAAATGCTAAATATTACTACACAAATTTCCGCTAGTCTTTTCTAACATTTTGTAGAATATTCTGTCTAGTCGCTACATGAAGCATTTTTGCTGCGATTCTACGGAACACCGATATTTAGACATACTTCATAATAATAATATTATTTATTTATTAAAACAATTTGCTGACAGGTAATATCTTATATTGAAGAAATAAAAATATAATTAAATGAATATGGGTTTACATTTACATAGAACACTACCGTATTTTTATTTTTCTACTGAATTTAAACAACATTCACTATTTCTTATTGACTAATTCATGTTAAACATTTAAACATTTAACACAGTTTTAGAACATTGAGAATTAAATCCATATTTTTAAAATCACATCAATATAAGAATATCAAGTATTAGCAGAGTAACAAATGCTTTGAATTTCCGAAAATATTAAGCAGTTGGATGTCCCTCGAAGTCCAGGGTGGTTCCATTACACATTAGGTGGAGTGCAGCGCTAGTACATTCTACATTATATTACATTAAATTCGACAAAGAGTGAGCATCCTACACGTATTTCATATATTAACGACTACATAAATATTAAAAAGAAATAAGTATTACAATTTACATATGAGCAATGTTTTATAATAGAAACAGAGATCCGTAATTTGCTTTTCTCAAACTAAATAAAACTTACTTTGAGTAAAAAGCCGTTTCCCAGATCTAATGAAGTTAGACGCACCCAAAGAGTTACTTTTAAAGTTTTGTAAGTCAGTAAAAATGACATGTCAACCCAAAAAAAGTTTTTTTCTGAAATTAACAAGAGATTTGTAATTGAATCACAAACTTTAGTTTGGAGCAATCATTAGTTTGTCGAATGGTCAATTGATGAGCCATTACCAAAAATTAAATGTGTATAGTACACTACTATTTGGGTACATCCAGTAAACAACAAGCTGCCACAACTTATCTGTTATATGACTTCATTTCCTACCTGCAAATCTTGGTAATCGCTCTTCTCAAGTTTCGGACGATTATTTAAATAAATTAATATAATTGTTAGTTTTTTTGGTTTTATGTTGAAATAATTTATTTATCCAAATGCAATGAAATGCTTATTCACAAGTATAAAGCAAGCATAGATTCAAGAACTACACCACATTTTTGGTAAAGGGCGATTTTCTTGTATAGTTAGAATTAAACTTTAATACTTGTTAAACAGTATTGTTTTGTTGAACATGATTTTTTGAGATTTTTGTTACATTCGGAGAAGTCATCGTTACTCTAATTACCAAGATCCAGGTGAATTATCATATTCCAAAAATAAATTTAAATCCATACATACTTACACTTCTTACTTCATAACACAACTGTGTTGACAACTTACTTACTTCATAACACAACAACCACAAGTGGTGTTGGTGAAACCTTTGATGACTATTTAAAAATACTATTATGGTCTTATTGCACTCTAAATAATTAAAAACTTAAATATAATAATAATACACTAGTAAAATTTGTATGTAAAGCACTTTATTCATTATAAACATCAACTGGCTTTGCTCCCGCCGGAGCTTTGTCAGGGTAACGTATATACTGTTACCCTGACGAAGCTCCAGCGGGAGCGAAACCAGTTGGTGTTTAAAACGAATAAAGTGGTTTGTATACAATTTTTAATAGTGTATTATTATTATATTTAATAACGTCACACCAAAAAAAATCTGCTTCATACAAAAGTATAATCAAAACCTTGTTATATTTATCTAAATTAAATTGAAGAAATTTTCTGCCTTTATACTGGATAATTATTTTGTGGATTACTTTCACCGACTACTTCCATAAATGGAATACCTAAAGATATTTTTGGTACGTAATAAATATTTAGTTACACCGCACACACTTTATCCATGCATTTACTGCACTTAACACCGATTCACAGAGAAGAAATGCCTTCTTTCTAACAGTTTTTTGGATCATGAAAATGTACTGATTGGACAAACTAACAACAAGTAACAAAGCAATTAACCTCAAATCTGTTTCCATAAAAACCCTATGAGTTTGAGTGTTTTTAATGAAAATATTTTACTTGATAAAAAAATACTGCATAATTAATGTGGTAGAAATAACTCTCCACGATTTTTTTAAAGCCATAACATCAACTATTGCGCACTCTTGGTATATTGAAATTTCTCCACAAAAATAGTTATTTTTCTTGAAATTAATAAATTCTTTTGCCACCCTTTGTATACATCATTATGAAAAATAATTTTAGTTTTCTGATTGTATAATACCACAAAATATATAATTCGTGTATATTTTAGATAGATTAGTAAAATATTTAGATTTGAATACTTTATATTAAAATAGATATCTTTTTATAAACACAGTCACATTACAGGTACCTGGTTATAAGAAATGTAATATTTGTACCTATTAAGTAATGCCACAACGTAAATTCAACAATCATAATTATCATTATTTGTTCAAATATATGTATACCAATATGTCAACCCGTTGTATTGTGTACCTGAATACTTGTCACATACATACTATTAATTTCATACAGTAGAACTCCAATTATCCGAATCAATTGGGACCAGACCCCATTTGGATAATTGGATTTTTTTCCAAAAAAATGGTCTATTTTAATTAATCGCTGTATATACGAGTATGTTGAAAACGGAAGAAAAATAATATTTAAAAAAAGGGCTGTTACAAGTGCTGTACATTAGTACAGTATTTACTATTGCTTGCCGAACATCTTGGTCAAAGTAAGCCGTTTGACTGTCATCATCCATTTTCGGGTAACCAAGTCGCGCAGTACGTTTCCGTCTATTCGGATAGTCGGAGTTCGAAAAGTTGGAGTTCTACTGTATATATATAAAATAAAAACACTTCAAGGCAATTTTTTAAATGAATTGCCATATAATCATGAAACATATCATTCATTGAATTTGAAAACAAACAGCAAGAAGTAATTAGAATATAGAACTTGAAAAACATAATATGATTGGCAATATGGGTGTTGTGCTTCTCAACATTTACCTTTAAAACAGTCTATTCAAAGAATTTACTTCAATTAATAGACTGTCATTTCTTATAATGCTTATCAAGTTCAATAGTATCATTTTGCTTTAAATCTTTTAAATATAAAAATGGAAAGAAAAAAGCGAACAATGAATGAGTTGTTAATCATTACTGTAAAGAGTTATTGGTATGACAATTTAAAATCTAGGCCACAACTCTTTAGATAACTTCTTATAATAATAAAAAAACAAAAATACTGGTGAAAGTAAAATATTCAAGCATTTAAACGGACATTTCTGCTGCGATTTCCCCAATGCTGACATATGTTCCAGTCAGAAAACCAATAATTCCAAAGACGATGAGGAAAGCGTTCTTGTACAGCTGCCAGTTGAAGGAGGAAAAGCCGACAAGCTCGATGTCGTCCCAGAAAGTCACCAGTTCAATTATAGCTGGGAACATTAGGCCGAGGGTAGATAGGCAGACAGCTCCGATAAGCGAGATGAATGGACCAAGGTTTGGGATGGCCACAGCCATTATCACGGTCCCCACGATGATGCTCACCCTCACTACAGTTTCCATCCTGAACCTCTTAGCATCAGAAAACTTCGGGCCAAGCTGCTTCCAGATAATTTCCATGGGCACATAGAATTGGAGACTGTATGTGAAAAATATAGCCAGAGCGATCATCAGCTTCACTGATTGAGCCAATCTAAAAATAGAATGGAACATTTGATTACATGATTTAAATCACAGGTTATAATAAAGTTACATATTTTTCTTTGACTCCATTAGTTTTGCCATTGTAGGTAACCATCCCCCATGCCAATCTTGAATGAAGATGAATTAGAAATTATTGAGTTATTTTAAATCATTGCAAAAAATTGTGATATACCATATTGGGAATGTCGAATGAAAATTATATATATTCTAGGCATACATTTCAATAATATAAAATAGCATTTATTACATAGACAGTTCGCTATAAACATATGCAAATTTAAAAAAAAAGTTGTACTATTTGTAATCGCCAACGCACTTATACATATAACATAACATATCGCAATGATTTTTATGTAATCGCATATTTCAAATTTTTAAACAGAATAAGGTTTCAAGTTATAATAATAATTACTATAAAGAGCCTTTTTTAATGCAATATACCATCTTCCCTCCCCCTGCATTTGGACCCTTGCGAGCTGCCTATGCTATCTTATTGTTATTATAGTTAAGGTGTTCGTTGTTTCAGATTCATTTATTGACATAATCGATATGACATACTTATGATCTGAATCCATGCTGTGAGGGAGTTATTTCACCATTATAATACTATTTTTTGGATCCTGTATTGCAACAAATTACTCAATAAATAATGAAAATAAAACAGTTTAATAGAAACACTTACGGTTCATCCTTGGGTAGGTTCAGAGTGATGCTACCTTCAGTTTCATCTCCATACTTCAGGTAGCCGAAAAATCCAGTCAAGGCATACAGAGTCACGACAATCGACATTCCAAAGTTCAGGACTCCGGGGCAGCCGATGAAGTGGTTAGGGGTCTTCATGTTATTTTCCAGTGGCATTACTACACCGATGCCCTCTAGAGCAAAAATAGCAGTCCCGAAGAAGAGGGGAAGTTGATTTATTGAAGAAAAGTTGGGACGGGAGCTCAGAGGCGGCAGATCCGAAAAGATGTAGTAGAATGTAGTACCCACGCCAACGCCGATCAATACGTTTGCAAGCATTGAGAATGGAGCAAGGTACTTCAGCTTCTTTATCATGTTCATAGAGATCAGGAATGGAAGAAGCAAGAGCATGTACACTCGAATGTTCCAGTCGGAGCCAGTGTAGTGGTCCACCACCTGCTTGACGTTCTTCCCAATGAACACGATGTACACGCAGCAACACCCCAGAAGATCAATCACCAAAAATAGATTAATGAGAGCCCTGGAATTAAAACATTTAAAATCAGAACTATTTTATTTCATTTGGATGTTTTTGTTTCAGGATATTTATTGTACATTGAAGTTGAGCAAATAAGTAACACCAGTTGAACTGAACATGATTGAATTATTTTTCTATCATTGATATGTGCATAGGGATCAGAGAATTCTTCTCGGGTCATGGTTTCTTGAGAGTACCAGTCAGGAGGCTATTGCTCCTCCACATTTTGTAAATTTCTTTGTTGGATGTTGAGGTTGGATAGTGATATTGGATTGAGTCCGATATATGGACTTGGGGGGGACCTTTGAGGGGTTCGAATTGTCAGTAGGGTCGCGGCGAGTCACATCTTGCTGGAAGGTGTGATTCTATAAAATGCTACGAAACGCCCTTGCATTCCACCGGCAACACTACTGACTAGTCCAACTCCTTCGCGTCCCTGTCGCGAACCCTGGGTAATGGGATCACACTCATAACCGTGTGATCACAGCAGATAACGAGGGGATGAAAGGCGAGTTTCTGGCGCCTTCAAACCAGATCCAACCAGCTGAGGGAAGGTAACCCCGACAGAAAAATCCACCAGAGAAGGCAACGGGAAACCACTCTGGTCACCTTTTCCCGGGAATCACTATGGCGAATACCTTTGCTGTAGTGATCGACATGCCACCAAAAGAAGAAGATATGGACCTGACTACCCGGGTGAGTGAGTGGGGAGAGGTGTCCAATCAATTCAGTTTATTTTCTTAAAAGATATTACAAACAATAATACAATTTTAGGCATCTATTGAGAACAGGTAAAAATAAAATATATATTATATAATACCAGGAACGCATGAGAGATGGTTCGACTTTAGTAATACAAGATACTCTCTAAAGTCAAGAGTATTTGTCTAATTTTATAGTGCTTTCACTAATGTGAAAGACGTCGATTTCCGAAGGGATCATATTCAGCAGTTTGATTGCTCTCCCCACGGGTATCACCAGAGGCAGGTTGGTTCTGAATGTTGGGGACATAAAACAGTCTGTGCTGACGCCGTGGAAGATAACCATTCGGAACATAAAGATGGATAGCCTCAAAGATAAGTCTGAAGATATGGGTAAGTGTGCACCCATCCCTCCCTATCTGTGAACTATTGGTCCCTAGCATGCCCAAGAGGAATGCGGTAGGATAAAGCCACGGATAGCTAAAACGATAAAGGATCTTGGTATTGTTTATGAAAGTAGGCTGACTTTCCATGCTCACATATAATAATTATTATTATCATCGTTTTACTCAACAGGTGGTCTGCACCCAATTACTGAATACAATTTATTTTTAGCTAATATAATATTTTGCTTCTCATGAGATGTGATAGGTAACTAATCTATCTATCTATAATAATTTTATGTCCTGTGAATTCTACACCAGACCAGCGACAGTGTGCAATCACA
The DNA here is from genome assembly GCA_022606425.2 of Lepidostoma basale. NCBI lineage: Eukaryota > Metazoa > Arthropoda > Insecta > Trichoptera > Lepidostomatidae > Lepidostoma > Lepidostoma basale. The sequence goes on along the minus strand of JAHDVF020000453.1, from coordinate 151,214 downwards.
CTGCCATCGCTGGTAATAGAACCCGGGACCTTCAGTGTGGCAGTCGTAGTTCTGCCACGAAGGTCGTCAAGATGTTTATAGATGGCGGTAATAAGGGTAATATTAAATTATAATTCCATTTTTTAAATATAAATTACCTCAACTTAAATGCTTTTCTATTAAAACCACTGTGTTTAAAACTATATGTATTTTTTGTCTTATTTTCATACATTATTGTAAACATTGATTTAAAAAAAATAACAAGGTAGGGGACTCTTTTGGATGAACATACATTTAGAAAAAAATAGAGTAGCTTAAATGTGGACTTTTAAATTAAAAAAATATATATATGTATACTTTTATTATCATTTTTTTTATGTACACAACAGGTCGTTTGGACCCAATTAATGTATAATTTTTTTTATTTTTTAGCTATTATATTGATTCTCGTGACATGTGATGGGTAGCCAATCGATCGCCATTTTATTGTCACGTGAATTCTACACCAGACCAAAGACAGTGTGACAATCACACTGCTATCGCCGGGAATCGAACCCAGGACCTTCGGCATGGAAGTCAGAGCCCGTAACCACTCTGCCACGAAGGTTTTTAAACGAAATAATTGTTAACGTCAATCCAGGATGGACAGAGGACGGGCCTAGGATGTGCGTGTGTGAGGTTGGCGAAAGTGCGCCGCTGCGCCCTATAACACCCTCGAGTAAGCCGTGACGATAAAAATGTTTCGGTAAGTAGTAACTCACTTGGCAAGACGAGAGTATTTCCTGACTCCGGGGCGGCCGGCCAGGAACGCGGCCTCGGCTGTCTCGGCAAAGCCCAGAGACGGGATTTGCTTGCGGCGGCAGAGTTCGTGGGACGACTTGACGAGGATGTGCACGCAGTAGGTGCAGATGGCCCCCACGATCAGCGTGGCCACGAAGCCCGTGGCGAGCCCGGCGTTCTTGATGGCCAGCGGCATAGCTAGGATACCGCTGCCCAGAGATCCCTTCAACAGGTGGATGAAGGTATCCAGATCACTGAAATTATAACCCACAGGTCACTTATTATAATTCTTCATATAAAGCACTCACTTTGTGGTTACACATTTTAAATAATTATATAAATAAACCAACTTTGTATTTAACCACGGTAGGGTTATTATATTGATGCCAACTATTATAGTTTCGCTTGGACCCAAGCTTCATCAGGGCAGTATAACAACTAAACAAACATAAAATTCTTAGGTGCATATACATATAATAACAAACTAGTTGGCATCAATATAATAACCCTACCGTGGTTAAATACAAAGTTGTTTTATTTATATAATTATTCACTTATTATACATTATTTAAAACCGATTTAACACCGGATCATTCACATTTCAAATATCTTCAAATAATAAGTATTGGAGCATGGTGATTTATAGAACACATTGTATTAACTAACTAACTAACTAACCATATATCATCTAACTAACTAACCATAACGCCGTCTCCTCGAAGTGGTAGGTAAAAATAATGGACTGCTACACTTTTCTTTACTGATATACGTCTCTAGATTCTTCAACATTCGTCGTATCATGCACGCACGTCAATTTCCCCGACTCTTCACGTTCATATAATATATTTGTTACTTAATTATTTTAAACTAACGATACGATAGCACAGCGCTTGCGAAATTCTGGAATATTTATAAAACACGTTAATAAATATATAAATATTGTGAGTGTACAAATGTATAAAAAAATAAATAAATTTACACAAATATGCGAGAAGCTAATGTTTATCGGTTGTGTATAAAAAAACGAACCTTTTAAAATTAACCCAATAAAGTGCCCACGTATGTATTTTATTGATCAATACGAATCAAAATTGGGCCTCAAGTAGCAATTACAAGTTAAATTTAAGATATTAATACAATCGATAAAAAAAAAAAAAAAATGGAAGAAATTAGAAGAGGCCTACATCCAGCAGTGGAGAGACGGCTGAAGAAGAAGATAAAAATACACCTCTAAACATACAAAGTAAACTACTCTGGAGATGAAGACTGCAACGATCTCCGAAACGTCGGTCGAAAAAGATAACAAGATATATTCAAGTTTCCAAAAAATTTCTAACAACCTGAAAATCATGAAAATCAATGCACATCTATAATATGATACTCGTAGGTATATTGGATCAAGGGTGTATCGCCCGCGTAAACGGGAAGCACAGGGAGAGGGGTTTATAACTATACTTCTTCTTCTTCTTCTTCTTCAGCCTGTATTGACCGTCCACTCCTGGACGTAGGCCTCCTCACGCATTTTCCATTCTCTTCTATCCCTAGCGATCCGCATCCAGGCATTTCCCGCACTTCTCCGGACATAGTCGCGCCAACGCAACTTTGGGCGCCCAAATTCACGCTTTGCCGTCCTTGGCCACCAGCACAGTAGTCGCCTTGTTCACTTTTCATCTGGATCGCGAGCGACATGTCCCGCCCATCGCCACTTGAGGGTTGCGGCCATCTTGATAACATCGGAAACCTTTGTCCTGACTCTTATGTCCTCATTTCTGAGTCTGTCCCGTAAACTGATACCCAACATGGCTCTCTCCATTGCTCTCTGAGTGACTCTTAGCTTGTTGGCACTTTTTTGTGACATTGTGACTGTCTCAATACCATAAGTGAACACTGGCAAGACACAGGCATTGAACACTCTCCTTTTCAAGTTGATGGGTATTTTCAGATTTTTCAAGATGTAACCAAGATTTTTGAATGCTGCCCAACTTAGTCCGCTTAGTTCGCTTATAACTATACGCTTTACGTTAATAAAATCCTATTTTATTTCAAAATAATTACATGATTTAGTTTAATCGTTTTCATCTCCCAATATTAGAAATTTTCAAAAAGAGTTCATGTCATTTTGTTCATTTCAAACTTCTATCATTTTCTATTTTCTGTTCCAAATTTATTTTATACGCTGCACTTGTTAACCGAAACAGGTGAACCGAGGCTCTTCCTGTATGTCCGATCAAACGGCGAACAAATGACCGCGATGATTGGAATTTTAATGGAGCTCGAATGCAATGAAGTAGGATAATTGGAGTGCTCCATCGATTTGAAAATGGAAAGATTTTCAAGTTTGCACGGAAGGTTTATAACTTCAATGTCGATACGTTTTCATTCGTAGCTAAATTGAATTTTTGTTACAACCCCTTTGCTTTTGAATGATGAACGATAAGCAATAAAGAGGATATATTCAACATTTTGAATGTATACAAATTCTTGTAGACAAATACTGGATTTTACCCATTGCGGATAATTTTTTTTTATAAGGATTAATTCTATCTCAATAGAGTCGAATATGTAAATTGTTTTCTGGGAACAGAATATGGTGGCCGAGGCGCTTACAGGATTTATGACCTGTCATTGGTTGGGTTGAGCGATCGCTTTATGTTTAACAACATTCCCCATTCCGCCCTTCTTACGACCACCACGTCTGACAAATTTTTGGAAGATGTATATATGTTAGAATTCTGCACTTATCTTCACATTTTTTCATTTCACTCTACACTAGCGTCATCTATTAAGATTGGGAAGTATTAAGCAGAATTTTTTTATTAATGCACTGTGAAAGGCTCTGCAAATCATACAGTACTAGATTACGCCTGGAGATGTCTCTCCAATTTTTATGCCTTTAACTTGGACCAGTTATTTTACACAACATTTTGAATGAATACAAATTCTTGTAGACAAATATTGGATTTTTAAAATGTTTTAAATTTAAAATTCCCGCTCGCTCTGCCGCCAAGTCGGCCTTGTGGGCACTAACCGGTGTCCTCACGAGGTTTTATTCTCACTTCGCCTGCCATCAAGAAGGCCCCTCGCCTGCCGTGGTGCGACACGGCTTCAGGCCGAATCACCAACCACACTAGCCGCTCACATCCTCATCACCGCCTCCGCTGCCCTACTTAAAGTACTTCGCCCATCTTGCCGGTATCCCGCAAGGACCGCATACCCATTCTTCTGCTACTAGAAGCACTTCCCACTTTGTTCCAGCAGTTTAATATCCGAGATCTACATACGGCAAGATCCCAAGATACTCAATTGAATTCTGTTGTTTGGGCATATTGTAAGTTCAATTGACATTCGCACACAGAACACTGTATGAACAAGGAGAACGCGAGAGGTCGCATTCATAACATAACCCGGCAAACCTAATTGGACGCATATAACTTGGCAGGCGATTCGGGAAACGCGCGTTCATTCCTAGGTACGACTTATATATTTTATATATCAATTAAAAAAAAAAAAGAATTTCGCAAAACTAAATATCTTTCAAGAACTAAAACTAAATAACTAACTAACCATTATGCCGTTTATCTAGAGAGAATGCACCGTCATGCTTCTCTGTCCTGACATACCTCTCGAGTTTCCTCTACATTCATGCATCGTAACATGCACGTTCGTCAATTTTTCCGATTTAGAATGTGGCCGACTTTTAGTAATTGATTTATTTGATAATGTCATGACTTCCTTAATTTTCCTCAGTTCTTCCACTCACACTTCTCGTATACAACATATTAACAATTTCTCTCCTCCTCTCTTCCATTCGTTCTATTTGTCCAAACCATCTCAGGGTTTCTATTTTTAATTTATTTATGATGCAATCATCTTATTATGAAAACTTACCTCACATAATCAAAATTTAGACAATAATACAATTATATTAGATAATATTGATTTGGTTTAACAGAAAATAAAAATCTTATTTGTGATTATCGGGAGTGAAACGTCTGTTTTGTAGAAGTTTTATTATAATTTACGTGAATGACATATTTTGCTTACTTTAGACATTATCAAACGTATACCATTTGTTAATGCCTTAAACAGGCGAAACATGTCATTCACATAAATTATAATAAAGCTTCTACAAATAGACGTTTTTATTCGTATTAATTATTTAATATGGTGTTTTACATCATTATTCAAGAAACAATAAGTAAGCTTATTTGTATTTTATCCAATACGTGCTAAGGTCTACTTGCAAAAAATAATGAAATTTAAAAAAAGAAGAAAACAATGTTTTTTTACCTCGTAGGAAGAGCGAGGTTCCTGTGCTCGAATGGATTGTAATCCTCTTCGGCCTCGATGTCTCGGGATCGGGTCTCCACCAGTGGCACAGTGGACCCGGCCTGCAGCGCAGTCTCATTATTGTTCTGCTGGTATCTGTAATGACTGCTGTAAACGTGGATAAACGAAGACTTATAAATTGCGTTTAAAGAATAATGTTTGTGAAAGGTGCAAAAAAGTGTTGTGAAAATACAATGTTTTCAAAAAGTTATTCAAATTCCCAGATTAAGCCAAAATTTGGACTACCGGTGACATCCTTTGGTGTACACAATTTTTTTTATTGTATTCAACAGGTCGTTTGAACCCAATTACTCTATACAATTTATTTTTAGCTATTATATTGATTCTCATGACATGTGATAGGTAGCCAATCTATCGCCATTTTATTGTCACGTGAATTCTACACCAGACCAATGACAGTGTGACAATCACACTGCTATCGCCGGGAATCGAACCCGGGACCTCCGATATGGAAGTCAGAGCTCTTACCTCTTAACTCTTATTTTCTTTTGGCTAGTCACAGGTTTTACAAACTAAAAAAATATATAATGTTTCGATAATGTCACTAATATCTTACTACTCGGGAATCGAGAGGTTGAGGTTGCCCAATAATATGTTCGATTATATATTCGCGTTATTAAATGTATAATCATATGAAGAAAACTACATAAACCACAAGGTTCGCATGTTTCGCCTTACTAGGCCATAAACACTTTGGAGCGATAGTTAAAAATGCAATTTAATGTATATTATAACACCAAGGAAAGTTGCGTGTAACGCAATATTCAAAATATTTATTTTTAAAAAACTCTTAAAATTAAATTATATTTAATCGCTTGCACTGTATTCTCATGAATTCACTATTACAAATTTTAATATTACACGTAGTTCCAACAATTATAATAAAAACTAAAACAACACATTAAATGTTTTATTTTGAATACTCACTTGACATTAACTGGCCCGGATGTCCTCAGATTATTCCTCTTGGAGTCATAATCCGTGCGCAATATCTTGGCCGCAGTCTGAAACAAAAGAAAATGTAATTCTTTAAATTGATATCATTTGAAACATTCATCATATTAAATTTTACTCCATATTGGCGGTTGTTTTGAAAACAATATTATGTATTGTATTTCGCATTAACGTAGTAGGCAGAGAAGTATCCTATCCCGACATACTACTGTGATAAAAAAATAAGGTGAAATTGTTTATAACTTTTACAATCTTTATTTATTCTTCAAAATCTCTTTCATTGCCTTCAAAGTACTCCCCTCCCGATACAATACACTTATGCCAACGTTCTTTCCAATCCTCGAAACGATTGTTAAAGCAGATTTTCAGAATGGCCTTTAAAGCGCGCAGCGATTCTGTTTTTAACTATTCAACGTGTCAAAATGGTGTCCCCGGAGCGGTCTCTTAAGCCTAGGAAATAGTCAAAAGTCATACAATGCTAAATCAGGCGAATACGATGATTGTGGAACGATATGAGCTGAATTTTTAGCATTTGAGCATTGTTTCATAGACTTCAACGCGACGCTGTTTTTCTAAAAAATTGAGTCTCTTTGTCACCAAACGAGATTTCACTCTTTTCAGGCACAAAACATCTTTCAAAATTGTCTGGGCTGATGCAAATGAAATGTTTACAGTATCAGCGAGGTCTCTAATTGTCAATAGACGATTTTTGAGCTCCAAATCTTTGATTACCTTGACGTGTTGTTCATCAATGCGTAACTATTGGACAAATGCAGATATTGACATGAAATTTAACGAAGATGTCAGTGACAGTACAACCAATGCAAAAAAAAAGATTTGCCAGATTCAAAGAGCCCGCGTATTTTAAATTAAAAATTTCACCTTACCTTTTGATCACAGTAGTACTTCTCACACCTGCTCAGCAGTGACGGTACTCCCATAGAAGCCCAGAAGCCCGGCTTGCGAAAGAAATTTTGAATCAAAACCTCTTGTGTTTATGCGGGTATGCGGGGGCAGGATTACTGAGATTTGGGGTTTTTAATTCAAAGTTTCTTACGCAAGCCGGGCTTCTGGGCTTCTATGGAAGTACCGCCACTGCTCCTTAGCATTTAATCAATGTGTCATACATGTAATTTTTTCCAATTCCTCGTGTATTCCGACGCTTAATATTTTAAAGATTTGTTCGGGTTACGATATTTTTTCCGTCTACTTCGATTTCGTGCACCATTCACATCAATCGACTGATTCTTTATTAATTTTTTCCATGAATACAACATATCGTAATTTATTATTATTTATTTAGTTCGTTATTTATTCGCACTGCATTCGCACTGCACTCTTCCATAATTTCTCTACGCATAAACCAGATCATTCTAGTTGTTTTAAAATCATCAAACAAGTGCCATCTAAGATCAATTTTTGTCAACAGCCGAATTTATTATCAATTTCGCAGTGACACTTGTTGAGTACGCACATATTTTAATAATTTTAAGTGGTTTAACTGTCTAATATCTGCATTTGACACTCGATCTAATAAAGATTTACACCGCATTCGAATAGGTGAATAGGTATTTCACACAGATTTTTTTCTATATGTTGTATTTTATATATTCTAAATATAATAAGTATAATATATACATACCATATAGGATGGATTTCGACGAACCACTCAATGTTATTTGGATTAAACATCTCCCATCCAGTTTTTGTCATTATTTGCTATTCATATCATTTTATATGATACCCAATGTTGATTCCAACACATGAATTTAAATAGTAGACAGATCGCTTATGATCTCTTCTCTTAGTATGTATCCTTTATTCAGTGCTTTAATTTCCAATTTAATCTCATCCACGATAACTTTGAAGAAGAATACTTAATAAGTAATGCCTTCGTGACCGAAAAAGGAATATGATAATAAAATAAACATTTGAGATTGAATATATCGTTGATGAAGAGATGGTGGAGTCTGCGATGGAATTGGTATGAACACGCGAAAATGATAGATTCATCTAGACTACCTCATTGTATTGTACCGCTAACTTCAAGGTAGATGATCCCCGGGCAGACCACCAAACAGATGGATTGACAGCTGTGGATGTCACTACGCAGGAGGCCGATCATTATTGAGAAACGGAAACAGATCCACCAGAGTAAGAGTGTCCAGATTATGACAGTTTTAATGCCGAAATCGTTTGCGTTACATTGCCTTGAAGTACTTTAGAACATAATAAAATAAAGACGTATGTGTAGTAGAACGATGTGCGACAGAATTTTAAATGCTGATTTAAGAAAGGAATGTAGAGCGGAAGAAGGTATTATAAACAAAATTATAAGAGGTTCGCTGCGTTGCTTCGGACAAATGGAGCGCATGAATGGAAAAATAATGGTTAAGAAAGTACCTATATGTTAACGATGTAAATGGAGTACGGAGTCGAGGTAGACCAAGGTAGATGGCATGACCAAATTAATCTAATTTTAAAGGTTGGTCATGTAAGAAGTCGGAAGAATCGACGTGCGTGTATGACTCGTTGTATGAATGTGGAGGAAACTAGAGAAGTGTGTCAGGATAGAATGGTGTGGCGGTCCATTATTTCTGCCTACCCCTGCGGAGAAACGGCGTGATATTGTGTGTTGTTGTTGTTGTTATTGTATGATTTATAAAATATTTTGTTTCTCCTCTTTCTTATTGTGTTATTTTAATGTTCAACCTATTTATCTTCTTCTTCAAGTGCTCTGTCGGGTCCCCCCAACGTTGGCGATCACCTCGGCGAACCTATCCCTGTCTTGCGCCGCTCGGAACAGCTCCTCCACACTTCGGATACCGGTCCACTTCCTTACGTTTCGCAGCCAGGACATTTGTCTCCTTCCGGGCCCTCGGCGTCCCTGAATTTTACCCTCCAATATCAGTTGGAGAAGGTGGTACCTTTCCCCACACAGTATATGACCAAGATGTGAGATCTTTCGAACCTTGATAGTTGATAACAGTTCCCTGTCAACTCTAGCTCGCCTCAGGACTTCGGTATTGGTAACCATGTCTGTCCTGGTTACTCTGAGCATTCGGCGATGGAGCCACATTTCAAATGCTATTATTAATATCAATTTGCAAGGGACGAATATTATTTAGCTAAATAAATAGATATATATGAAGATTTTACAATGCAGACTTAACCTCCGACAATTGCTCACGTGTTCCTATATACTTGTAATGTCATTAGGGAAAGCGGTTGTATAGAAATGAGACCGGTGGCGCTAGCGGCGTGGTGACGTGGTGACGTGGAGATCAGAGATGCGCTTTCCTACGCTCTCTGGCCCGCGGATCAACATCCTCGCTCGTGAGCTGTCCCTACTAATATTAGATGTTCGGTCCAGGGACGACAAACTTTCACGATTAGTACTCTGTCATACCCACTACCTTTGCCACAAGTATATTATACTTGTGGCAAAGTGCGCAAAAACTAGTGTTACTGAATACGTTAGTTATGGTTAATTTATACCATAAAGACGTAAATTTTATTTAAGTAAAAACGAATGCTTTTCCATTAAACTGTACGATTTATTTTAATGTTACCATAAAATAATAATGTGGTAATTTTAAATTTCATGGTAGAAGTTCATTGTAAATAATGAAAAAAAAAACTACAGTTAATTTTATTTAAATATATATTATATTTAATTAAATTCCAAATAGGGTTACAGCTTTTGACATACGGCTTTTGGCTGACTAGAAAATGGTAGCGACCTGCTGAAACCGGTCAAACCCACAACCGTGAGTGTAATTTACTAATTATATCTATTTAAGAAAAATAATTCTTCACACAGACAAACTGAATGGCCTTTTGGGGCTGAAGAGAACACGCTCCAAGTTCCAATTTGAGCTATGTATGAATAATCGTCATTGAGTTGAGTTATAGGCTGAAATTCCCAACTCTTCCATTAAACCACGTACGTTATGGCAATACACAAATTCATTATCACTTCGAAAGTATCCAAAAAGTTTCTCTTGATCGTAAATAGGATAATCTAGCTCCTTTTTCAGGCAAGTATTCTCTATGGCAGTTTTAATACTAACACCTGAGAATGGTCACAGTCACATAACGAGTAGAGGAAAAAAAATACCTTAAAGAAGAAAAATATCTACAGTTTTGGAATCAACATGTCTATTTAATTCTAAAACAGTTCAAAAATTGAACCCACTAGAACATTTGTTATAAATTGTTCCCCAGTAAATATGTTAAATTTCAAAGCAGCGTTTTCACGACGATTCATTTTTAATACAGCTACGCTAAATTACAGCATTAGGAGAATAAAACATTACATCATTTTGTTTTTTGAATGCATACAAATACTTATAGACAAATACTGGATTTTACCCATTACGGGTGTATTAATCATTAAGAATTAATTGTATCTCAATAGAGTCGAAGACGTAAATTATTTGGAACCAGAATATGGTGGTCGAGGCGTTTACAGGACTTATGACCTGTCATTGGTTGTGTTAAGCGATCGCTTTATGTAATACAACATTCCGCATTCCGCCCTTCTACGAACACCACTTCTGAAAATTATTTGTAAGTTGTATATACGAGTATATTATGCTACCATGTTGAGAAACATTTCACATATTTTAGTTCAATCTACACTAGCGCCATCTATTGAGACTAGAGGTAAGCATTAAGCAGAAAATCTTTATCGCTTCACCCAACCAATGACAGGTCATAAGTCCTGTAAACGCCTCGACCACCGTATTCTGTTTCCAAATTATTTACATCTTCGTCTCTATTGAGATACAATTAATTCTTAAAATATTACATACTAAAAATAAAAAAAAGATGACTGCGAGCTGCCGAAACCGGTCGAAGCCATAAAACTGACAGGAATTTAATTAAATACATATTATAAAGGAATTTTTAAATAATATGTATATTTTTTTTAATGACGACAGATTAGCAAAATAGCTTAATTTGACATTTGATTCTGGTGGCTTTTAAGCCCCGTGTTAGTTACGTTGGGCGCCCCTTCACTAGACTAATCATTTCGCAAGCGTTTTAGCTTTCGGTCTCGAAATACTCCTAGACGCCGCGTCGCGTGAACTGCACAACACAAGCGGAACTTTGTCATGTCATTAATTCTTGTTATGAACGCAGCAGGTTAATGAAAAATTCATAATACATTTGAAAATAAACATTGTTTCCAATTCATCAAAACACAGTTATACATTAACTTAATTCCTCATTAAATGTTTGAAATAAAGCGATACTCGTAATTCATTATTGATTAAACACTTTGCTTGAACTTTATCTCCGTAATCAGTAGTGATAGTATAAACAGTTGAGTTGGTAGGCTTCATTTCTTGTATTATATTTTATGCCACATCCTCAACTCTACGATGATAGTATTCTATTATGTTCTGCTGAATATGGCATATCTATATTTAATGAATACGAATGAAAAGGTCAGTTTTCTAGAATTTTGATTATATTTTATGGGAATGACATGTTTCGCTCTTCTAAGGCATTATCAAACATTTGATAATGCCATAGAAGGGCGAAACATGTCAAAACCATAAAATATTATAAAACTTCTATAAAACTGACGTTTACATTCGTATTAATTAATTTATATGGAGTTTTACATCATTGTTCAAGAAACAATAAATATATCTATAACATTCTTATCTACATCTTGTTTTAATTAAAACTTAAGATATAATGTGTTATATATTTTATATATTTTGTTATATATTATGGCATTTGACAATGCCTTGAAAATGCGAAACATTAAAATTAAATGTAACGAAACTTATAAAAAACAGACATTATTTGTTATATAATTTTTATATTGTTATTTTATTTCACATCATCGAATTTTATATTATTTGTTTTAGATTTATTTTGTGGACATTGGACGATCGTAGTGTGCGCTGGAGATGCCTATTGGTGTCGATGAGATTCGCAACCCATCACACCGCGTCTCTCCGGATGGAGTGCCGCATCGGTTAAAGTGTGGCGGTGCATTCTTTCTGCCTACCCCTTTAGAAAGACGGCGTGATGGTTACTTACTTAATATAATTGAACGTGTCATGTTTGTACAATACGAGAAGAAAAAAAAACTTGTTTAGACGCTCGCATTAGACTAGATTCTATTTACTTCACACCCTGTGGTAAAATACATTATATAAACAGTTGGGTAAATTATAATAAAACATTTGATAATGTCACGGCAATACCAAGTATTAAAACCCCATAAAATATAATAAAACTTACCGAAAATTGATGTTTTCAACCATTTTAAACGCTAAAAATGAAATTGTTCAAAAATATATATATATATCAAGGTCGCTAGAAACGGTACACGCTTTTTTTCAATACATAAAATACGAAATCGCTTATAATTCTTCATATACAATTTCAGTCGATTTTCATAGAAAATTTATGCAAAGAACCACCCTTGTGGTTATTCAGGGAACTTTTAATAATTTCCCTAGCAATGATCTAAGGAGGGAGGTGGAATACTGAAAAGAAATCGGCGCCGCTCTGGCAACAATAGCCCGTTTTTTTATCTATGTTTTTTTAATGTTTTCGCCTCCACGTGAGCAACGTGTCACAGCAATTAACCTTGAAAATAGTCCGTTTCCCGCCTCCGGGGTAAAGTAGGAGCGAAAAATTAAATCACTTCGTTTCGGCCTTCCTTCTCCTAGGTCGCTCGCGTGTCAATCGCCAACTCACGAATTGGAATTGATTCTTTCCTGTGCGCAATTGAACCCAATAAAAAATGCGGATCAACTGCGAACATGTCCATTCCGTCGAATCTATCACAGATAGGGCGTCACACCCAAAACTATATTAATGACTCTTAAATTTATGACTGAAAATGAATTTGTCTTCATCAACACCTGGATATTATTTCAATTAAGCTAAAAAAAATACATATAACGACGCAATTTACAATCTAACATAAAAATATTCTGGAACAAAAAAATAATAATCAAAAATTGTCTCCAACGTTATATTAATTGTTTCTTGAAAAATTATATAAAACTCCATATTAAATTATTATACAAGTTTTATTATAATTTATGGGTATGACATATTTTACTTTTTTAATGCATTTGATAATGTTTTAGAAAGGCAAATTCATTCGTATTAATTATCCAGCATTATAAGCAGGACTCCCGTCATAAATGTTTTTGAAATCTTATGAAAATAAGTGTTCACTATTACAATTACATAATTATTAATTGATAACAATACACGTACTAATATTAATATTAAATGGTATTAAACAATTATTAAGGATTAATTGTATCTCAATAGAGACGAAGACGTAATTTTTTTTTGGAAACAGAATATGGTAGTCGAGGCGTTTACAGGATTTATGACCTGTCATTGGTTGGGTTAAGCGATCACTTTATGTTAACAGCATTCCCCATTCCGCCCTTCTTACGACCACCACGTCTGACAATTTTTTGGAACTTGTATAAATATGCTACTATGTTAAATAACTTCACATTTTTTAGGGCAATCTACACTAGCGCCATCTATTAAAATTATTTGTAAGCATTAAGCTTAAAATCTTTATTTATGCAATGTGAAAGGCTTACGCAATTATCACACTGCTAGAAAACGCAGTTACAATTAATCCTTAAAAATGATTAACCCGCAATAGGTAAAATCCAAATATTTGTATACATTAAAAAACAAACAATTATTAGTTAATATAAATTAAATGATTGATTACAACAGTAGGGATCAAATAACTATTACAAAATATTTGTGTTTGAGTCTAGTTATAAATTATTTACAACCCTATACTAGAATGCGGTACAAATGGGGGTTGTAATTGAGTATTGCCCAGGTGTATACTAACGTTACGATAAAGTTGCCCTCCAATAGGGTAACTTTATAGTAACGAGTATACACCTTGCAAGTAACGAGTTCTAACATATTGCACTCCGCCAGTTCAACAATTGTATTGTCTTAAGCACATTGGATTTACGATTAACAAATTCACAATTGTATTGTCTTAAGCACACAATAAACCCTCAATTATAATGTTGGGAGACCTGTTTAAGGTTGTCGCGCGAGGGCAAGAACATGTTTCCGCGTGGAAGTTCGATGAGACTAATTATTTCTTAAAATAAACACTCAATTTTTGATTCTATATTCGCAATCACTTTGTGTTATGGATTCACATTTGTAAAACTTTTTGAAAATATTTTATTTTTACAATCCTTTTTTTCACTTTTCACAAACATCATTCAGGACACAGAAGGCCTTCTTTAGTGTAGAAAATTGAACATTGAGGAAGGGCTTCTGTGTCCCGAAACATGTTTGTGAAAAGTGGAAAAAGTGTTGTGAAAATACAATGTTTTCAAAAAGTTATTCGTACACAATTTTTTGTTGTTTTACTGTAAATATCGATTAATTAGATTAAATGATTCCTGTTAATTAAATATTTCAATATCTATTTTATATTCTAAAATACACTCTGGAATTAAAAACTAACGCTGTTTATTTTCCACCTAAATATTAAATATCACGACATGTTTTGCAGGAGTCCTCCTGGACCGATTTTTAACAGTAATATCACAAAATAATTTTACGCTATAGTATAAAATAAAAGTTAATTAAGACGTTAATCATTTATAAAAGGCTACTTGTACTTTGTTGGGTTGAACTGCCCTACCTGACAGCAAGGAGAAACAAATAATGGGTATTTTAAAGCATTTCAACACAGCTAATCTTGTGAAGTTTAGTCTATAAATATTTTTTTCTAGTATATGTCAGAAAAAGAAATGATATGTTATTAAGAAGTGATAATCGAATGGTTTTATTGAAATCTCTTGATGGAAATACATTTCAAATAATAATTAAATATAATAATATAAATAAACTGGCGAAAGCAGTCACTATCGAAAAAAAGTTTAAAGTGGAAGTAGTTATTTAAAAAAAACGTTTTATCTAATTATTAATGAGACGTGATTTAAAAAAAAATGTGAATAGTTTTACTTGAACTCTCTCCAATGGTGGCCTTCCTCCTCGACGACCGCATTAACTTCACGAGCAAGGAGCAGTCGGGCGGCCATGACATTTGAGGAACCCTTTATTACGTTCGAGAAAATATACGCCTGGAAAATTTAGGTCCATTTTCCACAGTAAAACTCTTAACATGAAAGGACGTAATAAAACAAAGCAATTAATCAAAACAAGGAGGATGTTTTTATGATCCTTCCTTGCACAATCATATTTCCGTTATAATTAGAAATAATCATCGTATAGAAATATGAATATGTACATTACACAGAATGTATGAAGTATGCAAGTCAAACGATTTAATGGTAAATGTCGGAAAGTCAAAGGTGATGGTTTTTGAAAGGGAAGAACAATAGACAGTTTTTCAGATAAGTGTGAACGAAGAGAACTTGGAGCAGGTGAGTGAATTTGTGTATTTAGGTAACATGTTCACAGCGGATGGCCGAACGGATAGCGATGTTGGTGCGGGTTACAAAGTGAATAGAGCTTTAAAAACAGTTATTGGAAACAATAATTTACCAATAAAAGCTAAAATGGCCGTTCAAATGTACATATGGAAGCGAAGCATGGAACTGGCAGAAGAAGAATGAGAGCAGAATAAATGCGGTAGAGATGGTAGAACGAAGTACGACAAAATTTCAAATGCTGATATAAGAAAGGAGTGTAGAGCGAAAGAAAGTATTATGAACAAAATCATGAAAGGATCGCTGCGTTGGTTCGGACATATGGAGCGCATGGATGGATAAATAATGGTCAAAAAAGTATACGTTATGATGTAAATGGAGTGCGGAGTCGAGGTAGACTGAGGGAAACATGGCATGATCAAATTAATCAAGTTTTAAAGGTAGGTCATGTTAGAAGTCGGAGGAATCAACGTGCGTGTATAACTCGTTGTATGAATATGGAGGAAGCTAGAGCGGTGTGTCAGCCCCGTCTAACCCCGAATAAGTATACAGAAAGAATGGACCCCCACATTGTTATTTTCTGACATACAACAACATTAATAAACGGGTCATGCAAGCTCGTCAATTTCTCCGACTTCTCACGTGGCTGACATTTCATTTTTGATTGATTTGGTCGTGCCACATTTTTATCGGTCTTCCTCTATTTCTAGTTCGGTTTACGTCGTAAGCATATACATTCTATACCATTCTTACTTACTTATTACACCTAAATACTTATTACTGATGAAAACAACGCCAATCGGGTATCGTCTAATTTTTGATAATGTTTACACCGTTCTTCAAAAAACAATCAATATTATACTTTTATAACTAACTAACTAACTAACCATCACGCCGTCTCCCCGAAGGGGTAGGCAGAAAGAATGGACTGCCACACATTTCTTTCCTGACATATTTCTCTCGTTTCCTCGACATTCATACATCGTGTCATGCACGCGCGTCAATTTCTCTGACTTCTCACATGGCCGACATTCAATATTTGATTTATTTGATCGTGCCACGTTTTCCTCGGTCTTCCGCTATTTATGGTTCCATTTACATCGTTAACATATAATTTTTTTTACCATTCTTTCTTCATTCATATAATTTTATTTATACCTATGGTATTAGGTTCGAAAGATCTCATATCTGGGTCATATACTGCGTGGGGAAAAGTACCACCTTCTCCAACTGATATTGGAGGGAAAAATTGAGGGACTCCGAGGGCCCGGAAGGAGACAAATGTCCTGGCTGCGAAACGTGAGGGAGTGGACCGGCATCCGAAGTGTTGAGGAGCTGTTCCGAGCGGCGCAGGACAGGGACAGGTTCGCCGAGGTGATCGCCAACGTTGAGGGGACCCGACAGGGCACTTGAAGAAGAAGAAGAATATGGTATTACAATGTTTTTATTGAATTTTGGCCCGTTATAAAAAATGTTGTCAATCTCTACCTTAGGGGATGAAGTTTAAAAATAGTGATGTGGAGAAACGAAACGAGCATACCATTGTAATGCGCTAAGTGTCTGCATTTACTTTTATCCACCGGCATGCGCTTATCCATTAAGCAAAGGTGTTTGAAATATTTGAACACAAGCAGAGGTACGAGTAGTTTCGTCAGAAATTTCCACTCGCAGAAATCGGAGTGCGCGCCGTAAGTTTAAATAATGACACTTAGCTCGCTGAAGGCACGGTTAGCATTCGGTTTTTAGTTAACAGGCGAGCCGTCCCTTTGCCTTGTGCGGGATGCAAAGTAATAAAAACACAAAAACCGTCAGAAAATAAATACGTCATTTTATTATAATTAACAAATAAACACGATCCTGGTGTTCGTGGATTTAATAAGAATCTAAATTAATTGATTATTTTTTTTTTTTTAATGTATACATAAACTTGTATACGAATACTGGATTTCACCCATTGGGTTCACAATGGGTGAAATCCAGTATTCGTATACAAGTATATGTATACATTATAAAAATATTGTAAACATATCTGGTCCAAGTTTGGCATATAGATAGGAGTGACATCTCCAGGCGGCTTCTAACAATGCGCTAATGGCGGGGTAGCCTTTCACATTGTGTTAAAAAGATGTTCTGCTTAATGCTTAATAAACAAAAAAAAACTTCATAGATGGCGTTAGTATGTGGATTGTATAGATTCATATTAGAGATTAACATATATAATCAAAATCTTCATAGATGGCGCATTGAAACTGACATGTGAATTCTGGTGTTGGACTTTAACATATATACAACTTTCAAAAAAAAATTGTCAGACATGGTCATAAGAAAGGTGGAATGGCGAATGTTGTAATTACATAAAGTGTGCATTTAACCCAACCAATGACAAGTCATAAGTCCTGTAAACACCTTGATCAACCATATTCAGTTTCCAATTTGCATCTTCGTTTCTATTGAGATACAATCAAATCATAATTGATTATGTTACAATAGCGACATATTCAGGGAAAATTGAGAAATTTCACTAACTGGTTGAGAAATTATCTGTAACAATTACAAGAGAAATATTTTAATTTTTAACCACAATTGTTTTCGAGAAATAATACTAATGATCCGGATGGTGGTCTAGTGTGCAGCATGCTTGGCTCCTAATCTAGGGGACTTGGGTTCAAGCCTAGACACAGCCAGATTGTTTCTTCATAATAATCAAATCAAATCAAGCAAACTCAAAAGACATTACAAACCGCAAAATGTTTAAGGCATCTATTGAGTACAGGTAAAATATTATAAAAATACAACATAATACCAGGAACGCATTAGAGATGGTTCGATATTAGGAAGACTAGATACTTTCAAACTTCAAGAGTATTTGTCTCCTGAACGTACCTTCACTAACTGAGCTATTTTTTCCTCGCATTGGAAATTGCAAAATAAATTCTAAAACCATCGATTTGATTGATGATTGATGCGTGGTGTTAGTCTTAAAAAATACGAAAATGATCATTTATCCGAATATATATACATATCAAATACATACGCAACGTTATTAAACGTTATTTTACAAAGAGCTAATTTTCTGGAGTAGTAAAATAGTAACGCAAATAATTGTATTATTTTTATTATTTAAAAACTTGACCCCTTTTAGAATCAATTGGTTGAAATACGACTTGTTTCTTTATCAGAACTATCAGGGTTCGATTCCCGGCGATGACAGTAAAATTCTCACGCTGTCTTTGGTCTGGTGGAATTCATGTGACAATAAAAATGGCTAAAGATCAGCTACCCGTCACATGTCATGAAAATCAATAGAAAAAAAGTCGTATACATTAATGGGTTCAAATAACCCGCTATATTCAAAACACGTGAAAGGCAACATGAAACTACTGCATCAAGGCCCAAATGGCATCCGAAAAACTAGCAATAATGTTTTATTTTGTTGCAAACCAAAACATTAAAAATATATATTATTTGTAAAAATATACAATGAATGAAAAAGAAGCATGGAACTGGCAAAAGAAGGATGAAAGTATAATAAATGCAGTAGAAATGAGATCTCTTAGACGAATGTGTGTATACTCTGTGTATAAAGAGTGTCAAATGAAAATATAAGAAGTGAATGCGGTGCGAATGATGGTGTTATGAATAAAGTAATGAAAGGATTGGACATATGGAAAGAATGAATGGAGAAAGAATGGGAAAAAATTATATGTCAACGATGTAAATGGAACCAGAAATAGAAGAAGACTAAGGAAAACGTGGCACGATCAAATAAATCAAATATTGAATGTCGGCCATGTGAGGAGTCCGAGAAATTGACGTGCGTGCATGACACGATGTATGAATGTCGAGGAAGCGAGAGAAATATGTCAGGAAAGAAAAGCGTGGCAGTCCATTCTTTGGTAAGTTAGTTAGTTACAATGAATGAAACAATCGAATGAAGTCACTTTACAAGAATGACAAAATCAAGCTTATAAGAATATCTTAATTGAATTTAAAAAAAAGATGTATTGCATGTATTGCAAACATGTTGAATTAATGTAGCGAAAAATGTGGCCACACATCTTTGCCTCCCGCTCAGAGAAATAGCGTGAATATTTGTTAGTATGATGGTATACTCGTATTAAAGGGAGCAGTTCACCTCAACGAATTAAACGACATAATCTTGAGAGTATTATCACCTTCCCGTATTATTGGATTTATAAACCGCGGATGAATTTTGTTATTATGCGATAACCAGTTCTAACCACTTCGAGTCCACAATCAGTTAGAAATTCATAATATGCTATAAAACTGGGAACAATGTGTCGCATTTTGTCGATGGTAGTTTCATGTAAAAATTAAATATCAGAAGGTCATTATACAGTCTCTAATATTCGAGTATTTGAAAAACAAATAATTTTTTTAACATAGTACAGACAGGTACGGTTTGTGTTTGCTTATCAAAAACAAATTTTCAAATATTTGAAAAATTTTGTAAAAACATTGTATTGTATTTTCATAACACTTTAAATGCACTTTCAATACAAAACTACAATGTTTTCTAAAAGTTATTCAAATGTGAATCCACAACACAAAGTTATGGTAAATATAGAAGAAATTAAAAATATTATGTCATTATATTGTAAACATAGATCTATTTATTAGTTGCAAACATTTTGCTTTTAAAATGTTCATAGTAGTTTACCTTTTATTGCAAATAAACATTTTTCGAATAGATTACTAAATTTAAATGTTTTAATTTAAACCTTCGAATGGCTGCCCCAGTTGAAAGAGTATTGCAATATTAGACAAAAATGGAAGATATATCGAGAGGATATATAAGAGAGAAACGCGTTCATTGCTTCTCTGATACAAGCGAAAAGTGGGAATGGCCGATTTTTTATAACGAATGCAAGACTGTTATCACGCGTAATTGCGTGATCGGCAACCCACACACTCTGCCCTTCACGCATAAACGCGTGACGGCAGTCAACCTGTTAATTAGCTATTCATATTCGAATTCGATTCTTTAGTCTGTACTGTTAATCTTTATTATTATTAATGGTATATTTGTGGGTATCGTGTAATTGGCATTATTTTATTGTTTCTATGTGGTTGGGGCAGGCAACAGGGTCGTGCACTTAAAGTTGTCATCGCAAACAATAGCCTACTCAAAAAAACTAAGATGGCAGTGCACAATGGTGATCTTGTACCGACCCTTATGTATGAAAGTTAAGCATGACTGGCAATGATGAAATTAGAATTAATGCAGTATAAATTAGATCTCTTAGATAAACGTTTGTAAATTTGTATATGATAGTGTGCAAATGCAAATATTATATGCAAATATTATATTAGTGAAACTAGTACGAATGAAAGTGTTATGAACTAAATAATGAAAGGTTCGCTAAGGTGGTTTGAACTCATGGAAATAATGAATGAAAATATAACAGTAAAGAAAGTATATGTAAATGGTGTAAACTGAACTTGATATAGAGGATAATCGAGGAAAACTTGGCAAGATGAAATAAACAAAATATTAAATGCCGGCCACGTATGGAGTCGGAGAAAAAAATGACTCGATGTATAAATGTTGAGGAAGCGAGAGAAGTTTGTCAGGAAAGAACAGTGTGGAGGTTCATTCTTTCTGCCTACCCTTTCAGAACAAATAAATAAATAAACATATTAGCATTTTACACACACGAATTTTTTCGGTGTTTTTTTTAATGTTTAAAAACGTGTACGAAACGAAATGGCTCATTGAGTGAGTAAACGTAGTTTGACAAACTGGACGCGGCTATGTGTGACATATTAGGGTACTCCGTTTACGATTCGCGTGTTGCGTTTCTTACGAATCAAACAATGTCAGGTTTCGTTTTGACGGTGTGACGTTACAATTCAGATTAATTTTCATTGTATTTCACAGGTCGCATTTATTAAACATGTTTCGAATTACGTACAACACTCATACTGACATACATTATCATGTTTTGCCTGATTTGTGAATTGTTTTCTTCATATTATGCTATTGTCTATTTTAACCGATTTGTTTATATCTTCTTTATCACGTGCTGGTCTTGCTTTACTTTGTGATTTTTTTTATAAGTCTCTTAATATTGTCATATTTCATCTGTGTTATCTTTTGTCATTTGATATTGCCTTGTTATAACTAATTTGTATGTTTATTTATCTTACACAAACGTTTTGTTTTGCCTGACTATAGTTTAAACCAATGATACTCAACCTTTTTTGTCTTCAAGCCACATACATATATTTGTAAAGCTACGCGGGCCGCAACACTTTACTGGTATGACGAAAAAATCATTTTGCCACAAACAAAATTATTTGAATCTAAATCTAGCGTGTGCAATAGCAACAGTCTTATACCAGATCTGATGTTGACACGACAACGACAATCCTCTTCGGGTGTCACTATCTGTACGTCGAAGTCGAAATTAATCTCAAGATATACGAAATATAGAATGCCAGATTTTGTAAATTATGTCCCTGATAATAAATGTGTTTAGGGTCGCACAAAGAGGCTTGGCGGGCCGCAGGTTGAGTATGATTGATTTAAACTGATGGGGTCGTGTTTGACAGTTGAACTACCAGTGTTTTGTAACTGAGGTGTCTAATATATTTAATCTACATTTTTTCTTACTTTTTACTATTGAACATTAGAACCTCTGTTTGTGTACCAACAATAAAAAAATAAATAAATTTACACACTTAAACATACAATTATTAATGATATACATGGAAAAAAGTGTAGTGTTTATTCATGACTCTTAATAGTGTAGTGCGCTATTTCCTACGATCAGGCTTGCAAACAAGAGCCGCATTCGCTTTTCAGTTGTTTTAAATATACAGGTTTTTCCTCGCATGAGGCTGTTATTCACAGTTTCAGCCAATTTAGATTCAACGTTATAAAACCCTTTTCATACACTAATCACTGCAGTCGGGACGTGTATACATCTGAAAAAACTCTCCTGGTCAGTGTCCAGGTTTTTTCATACATAGGGTTGAGCTGGACGATGTTTTTTTACAGTGTGGTTCGATGCTATTTGAGATTTTATTTGGCATAGTAAACTGATGTGAAAAAAGAATTTAATTGCTGAAAAGAGTGCCACAGTATACAATATTCAAAGTTGTGGTTTATTACTAATTTTATGATATTTATCAAGTTTTTTTTTAAATGTAGTTAATAATATTATATTATATTCATGACCTTCACAGCAGATTGGCCAGAAGGTCCTGGGTTTATTCCCGGCGATGGCAGTGTGATTGTCACACTGTCTTTGGTCTGGTGTTGAATTCACTTGAATACAAATTGGCTATATATTAGCAACCAATCATATTGATTTGGCTTACGCTGTAATGATATAAAGAGCTATTCAACAAAATAATAATAATAATAATAATTTGTTTTTCATATATTCAAAAAATCATTGATGGTTTAATATTGACCAATATAATCGAATTACGATTACGTGAGGTAGCGTGAGATTGGGTTAGTTAACCCATATGAAACACGTGACGTTAGAGTGGATACCTTGAACTGCTGTGTTAGCAAATCTGTCAAAATAATTGACTCCATAATTTGTTTACCGCCAACCCCTTCATTTATCTGACACGCTGTCACTTCGTGCTCCTGCCGAACCTAGAATATATGCCCAAATCAGTTCAATGAAGAACATATATAAATGATTTAAGCTTCGCTTACTATTGTACGTAATAAAAATAAAATAATTTCTTATAAAAACATTCCATATGTTATTCTAACCCCAACTGGTTTCGACCGAACGCTACTAACTTAGCATAGAACTAGGAAGACACTATAGTTTAAATATTAAAGATATCTTTTAAGAATAAGCACCATTAGACTGTATGTAATAAATAAATTTCTATTTAAATTCAATAACTAACTTACTAACCATCACTCCGTTTCCTCGGATGGGTAGGCAGAGAGGAAGGACCGCCACACTGTTCTATCCTGGCATAACTCTCGCACCTTTTCTATATTCACCAATCGTGACATCCACGCTCGTTAATTGTTGCTACTTCAAACATGGCCACCTTTCAGTAATTAAATTAATATGGTCATGCCGTGCTTTCCTTGACCTTCCTCGACATATTTTTTCATTCGCACTACTTGTATATAGCTTTTTCAAATCAAATCAGTTTATGAACTCAACAGGCATTATAAACAATATACATTTTTAAGGCATCTATTGAATATATTATAGGTAAAATATAACCTATACACAACATAATACCAGATACACATGAGATATGATTCTACATTAGGAAGTCAAGAAACTCTCTAAAGTCAAGAGTATTTGTTTTCTGAATGTACTTTCACTCATATGAAAAACGTCGATCTCCGAGGAGACCACGTTCAGCAGACTAATTGCTCTTCCTACCGGTGTCACCAGAGGCAGGTTGGTTCTGGCAGCCGGGTGGTCAAACAATTTGTGCTGTCGCTGTTGGAAATATCTATCAGGACATAAAGACCAATATACTCCAGCACGGCTAAGTTCTCGAAATATCCCCTGATTAATCTAAAGAAATGGGTTATTTTAGGATACCAAACCTACGTATCGAGAAATAATGTTGAAAAGATTAATGCATCCTAAATGATCATTTATATAAAATGGAGGAAATTATAATTTAAATAGGGGTGCAAAAGCAGTTGAAACGAGAGTAGATATTGAGAAAGGCCAAACAAATCGAATACTGAAAAGACGTCATGTTCGGAGACGGAAGTATAGGCGAGCATGCAGGAAATCATGCGTAAAAGAAATCTGGAGAGGAAGTTTAATAATGTCCTTCCTTCTCGTGGACACGGCAAGATGGCTGGCTACATGTAATCCGTTAAAAACATCTATTCACATATTCCAAGTTTTCCAATACTCCGTGAAATCATTTCTAAAGCATTTACATGATACAAAATTTAATATTACGAGTATATAACCATTTAAAATTTCTAAATGTAAGAGAAAATAAAAAAATGAATCAGTACTTGTACAGAATTTAGTACGATTTATGAGTATGTTAAAGAGCTTCGCCAATACATATCAAAATTATTGTCTTATCTAGATGATGAAATAGAAATGTCCGTTAGATTATTAAAACTAGTACCTTGAACGGGGATACCTTTCTAGATTAAAATTTAAATCACGGTGTTAAGTAAAACCAAGTCACGTGGCACGATACAAGCAATCATAAAAGTTATCTATAATATTTAAAAAAATGTTAGTTGATAACTCGCGCGGGGGGCGCTGTATGAACTTGGAGGATCATATAAAAGTATTGTTACGCTCGACGAGGGTTGGAAGTCATTATTTTTGTAAAATGCTCCATGTTGAGAAAGTTATTTAATACATAAGTGAATAAAATTGAAACTCTAAATTATGGAAAGTAAGTCATGACAGTAATTATAGCATCCAGTTGACATGACAGGGATACTGTTTTATCTGTCAGCAGATGTATTAGGAGGGTGAAAAATATCAAATGCTTCATAAATGAGTCAAAAGTTTACCTGTGTGAACATCAAACTAGAAGACACTTATAAGGTACGAAAGGATTTAATTTTGTAAAATTTAAATTAACTTTGTTAATCTAAATATTACAACTTAACAATATTATAGTTTATTTCCTGAGTATACTGTTGAATTTGGTGATCGCACAACAATTTCGAATTTGTCAAAATCTTTGTGATGTAAAAAAGTAAAATCAAGTATCCAGCTAAATATGTCTAGATACAAATCTTTTGAGCATTGAAAGAGCCTCCACGTACTAAAACTATAACAGTTGGTGCCCCTAGTGACGCAAATTCAGGCAAACCTTCCACGGCAACGCAAGAGAAAGAGTAGAATCAAGGCACCTTTATAGCCATTCTTCGAAATATGAAACTAGCATACCATTGAAATGAAGAAGATGAAGATTTTACACAAAACAATTTTCATTTCCACAGCAATAAGTTTTACAAAGAGAAACCGTATTAAATTTATTTCAATATAGACTGCTTTCATAATACTATCATGGAATTTATCTTAAAGATTCCTTTCCTTTGAATTCTGCATTTCTATTATGATGCAATGCAATATCTTGAATCTATGAACTTTGTAAGTTACAAACTTTGTCTGAAAGTCAGGAAATCTGAGGAAGATTATAAAATATTACCTTCAACTTTTACTCAAGTGAAAAGGTGATATTGGGAATGCACAAGTCAAGTACAATATGCGACGAACAAGATCAACGTAGATGTAGTAAAGTATGTTACGTCACGTAAAATATACCATTAAAGTTTGCGGCTTTTCAGCAGCTTACAAATTATATTCTTATGAAACTGTTTCATCAGTGAAAACTGGAATAAATTTCAATTTTATGAATAAGAGTCCGGTTTGTGATCAGGATTAACCCTCTCCCCTTAGATCAAACATTCTTTCGCCTAAACTACTATCCTCAATCTGTTATTTTCATATATTTTTTTTATGATATAATTAATACGAATGAAATAAATGTTTTAGTATGGTTAAATTTCTAGAACTTTTATTATCTATATTTTATGAGAATGATATATTTCGCCTTGCTAAGGGATTATCAAATGTCATTTGATAATACCTTAGTAAGGGTAAATATGTCATTATTATAAAATACAATCAAACTTCTAGAATAAGATACAATTGTGATACAAAAAAATAGTTATTTAATTTAACAGTTTGAAAAATAAACCAGTATATTATATTTTCATATGAAGCACTCACGTTGTGGCTAGACATTTAAACTTATTACAAATGTAACAATTTTTTTTTTGTTATTTTATTATCTATGTTTTATGAGAATGATATATTTCGAAAAAAATATATGTTAACGATGTAAATGGAACCAGAAATAGAGAAAGACCGGGGAAAACATGGCACGATAAAATAAATCAAATATTGAATGTTGGCCATGTGAGGAGTCAAAGAAATCGAGGCGCGTGCATGACACGATGTATGAATGTTGAGGAATCAATAGAAATATGTCAGGAAAGAAAAGTGTGGCAGTCCATTCTTTCTGCCTACCCCTTCGGGGAGACGGCGTGATGGTTAGTTAGTTAGTTAGTTTAACATAAAATAAAACTTTTTGTAATAAATAATCAGCTAAAATTTACAATTGAATACTCTAAATCTGATATTTTATTTAAATATATATATATATATATTTTAATTGAACTGAAAAATTTACAAAACAAGAAAGTCTTATTATTTTTAATTTTGAACAGAGAGATTTGGCTAATTTTATTAATTAATAATTATTAAAGTTTGCTCCATATTATCTCCTGACAACAACAGCCACAAACTATCATCCGTTTCCCCGAAAAGTAGGCAAGTATAATTGACTAACACCCCACTCTATCTAGATTCATTTGCATATGTCTTGAGAATTAAGCTTTATCAGTTTATTAGGTTTAAATTACAACGCTTTTACAAGCACGTCCCTATAGAATTGCTTCCCACGACAAATAAAATACCTTTGCGATTCATTTACAATACATTTTGCAGAATAAGCACTCCGGTGTGGCGTCGCGTTACCTAGGTCAACACGTGGTCCGCCCCTAGAAAGGTTTTTTTATCGTTGTGTTGCAATTCTCCCCTGATCTCCATTATGCGCTGGCCCGCCCGTAGAAATGTGTTTTTTTTATCGTCGTGTTGCTAAATCTCTCTTGATCTCCAGTATGCGCTTGGAGATGTAATCTTTAGAGTGCTGCAAATTGTTTTATCGTGAACGTAAAGGAATTCCAAGGTACGATTTGTGTTGGTAACTTACAGGTAATAAAGATTTTTCTAACATTATTCAAACGAGTATTAAGTGACATTTGTATACTATTTAATTCTTAACTGGTCGTAAAAAAAGAATAACTTATTGATGAATTATTTTGCGACGTGCTCAATCGACTTTTGTGACCGTGAACGCGGCAAATCTATGTATAGTTTTCTCCAGTTACCTGCGATTAATATCGTTTCAGTCTACTTTATGTGACGTCACTGATAAGTGCAGCCATAAATCAGCACATTACTCTTGAACTCGGCTGTCGGCACGGTACAGCACTAACATAACTAACAGTTGAAATTGTAATCAACATTGGCCAGATTATGCACAAGGTTTGGAATGCTTGTAAATATAAAGAATGTATAAAGAGGTCGTGGGTTCGATCCTAACTCAATCACCTGCGCTATTTTCAACATTATATTGTTTCAACATTATAAAGTATATTAATGTTTTAGATGTCATAAATTAATAAATAAATATATAATAAATTATCGAAACTCATTTTCCATGTTTTAAATATTACAAGACAAAAGGCCAATCAGAATACTAATTGATATTACAAATAGCCATGGATCGCCCAGGGCCCGTTAAACTGGTCACTTGTGTGAAAGAGGAAGTGATGCCGAACTAGAGCCACCTAAAGAGGAACTGTGCAGGACGAGGTTAAGGGATCAGGCCTCACTTGGAATAGTGTAAGGCACCAGGCGTGCGATAGAGTCGGATGGAGAAGGATTCCCGAAGCTCGGTGCTTCACAGGAGTGTGAAAGGTCCAGAAGAATAATAAAATTATACAAATATGTATGTTAATATGTATTAAATTTAAGGTCCAAAACACCGTCACCATTTTGTAGTTATTGGGCGAAGGAAGAAAGTACCGCACCCTCTCTTAACTAAAGATTGTCCCTGGTTCTTAAATCGCGTAAATATGTGGTAACGTGATCAGTCGACATATTTGTGAATAGTCAGCACTCATCGGCGAAAGAGACGCCGCTGCCTCACCCTTTCTTATTACCATTCTCAAAATCAAGACAGTCTCCTTCACGCAGCTGTTTTCTGCCGTTATTGCCGCCGCTTATTACCTTCGCCACTTCTTCAAGATGTGGCTTCAATGAATATTTGTAATCATTTTTTTAACGAATCATTGGCTTTCCAACCAACCTGCTGCCACGATGTTATCCTTCTTTTTCATGGTTACAATCCTGCGGATTGGTCTGCAACAAGCTTCACTCGTTTCTTCCTCTCAGTCCTGTCTCCAGCTAGTCTCTTTATCTCTGTGTAGCTGCCACAGCGCTTGTACCTAATCACCTGGTCCATATAGGCGTTCCTTGGACGGCCTCTGCATTTCCTGCCCTCGACCATTCCCTCTGCGATAGTAATAATCAGGCCCGGGTGCGTGATGATATGGCCTATCCAGTTTGCTCGTTGCTGGGCAATCCTTTTGAGTATTCGACTCGTTTCTCCCGCCCTTCTTAGTTGTTATCCTGCCACCATTATATTTATCTTGACAAAATAATAAACGCTTGCATAACAGCGCCCCGTGATCTCGATTGCCCCATATGTCACATAACAATGTAATTTGTAGATTGGCATTAACGTTTGAATAAATCAATCCTTACCCTTCTCGTTTACTGGCGTGATGGATAAAAGCGTTAATGTAATATGTGATTTTTGACTCCTGATCTCAATTAAACAGATTAAGGGGATTTAGTGAGATTATTGAAAAAGCCTGATTAAATTCACACACACACAGAATTCAAAGAACATACGTTTGACTATATGAGTCCATCGATAACATCACTGGCATTTTTTATTTTATTTATTCGTTTTGATATGGGAGCATGGTGAGAGGACTCTCACTATTGTATGTATATTTCTTTATAATTCTATATATATTTTCTAAAAGCACCATTTTAAAAATGAAATATTCAATAATTCGGTGTTTGAATGGTGTTCTTGTAGCGACCCTTATGTATGGAAGCGAAGCATGGAAATGGCAAAAAAGGATAAACTAACTAACTAACTAACTAACCTTCACGCCATTTCCCCGGAGGGGTAGGTAGAGAGGATATATCGCCACAATGCTCTGTCCTGGCATACCTCTCGGGCTTTCTCTACATTCATACATCGTACCATGCACGCACGTCGATTATTCCGACTTCGAATGTGACCGCCTTTTAGTAATTGATTAATTTGGTCATGCCATGTTTTCCTTTGTCGTCCTCGGCTTCTTTTTCCACTCACGCTGCTTGCTAATTTTTAACCATTCTACTCTCATCCATTCGTTCCATATGTCCAAACCATCACAGGGATCCTTTTATAATTTTATCCGTGATGCAGTCATCTGCCTTACATTTTTTTCTTATTTTATCGTTCGGTATCATACCATTCTTCTTAGTGATCTTATTTCTACGGCATTCATCCTGCTTTTTTCTTTCTTTTGCCAGATCCAAGCTTCACTTCCACACATTAGGGTTGGCACTAGAACTCCATTGTGTACTGCCATCTTTGCTTCTGTGGATATATTTCTATTTGCAGTAATGACTTTGAGTGCGCCTTATCACATAACAATAGTGTAAATAAAACTAACGATTATTCGCGCATATATTTAAAAGCAGGCATAAAAATCTACGTGAGGGTATTAGTTGCAAACCTGGCAAACTCCATCATTAGATGTTTTGAGTAAATCGCAAAAAACTGATACACTAATAAAATGCGCTTTTTTACGATATTTATTTTTTTCATCTCAACTAGTTAGTATTTTAAAAGTAATCAGCCTTGAAATAATCATCATTATGTTGATAATTAAAGTAAAATAATGATTTTCATTTTGGAGTTTGCCAGCTTTGCAACACTCAAGTGGAGGTTGCCATGTTTGCTACAAACCCTATATTTCAATAGCAAAATTTTTTCAGAATGAAGCCGAATTTGAAACTGAAAATCAATAAAAATTGTGTGCAAATGTATTATGAATAAGACCCAATTCATATCTCACTTTTGATTGTTGGTGGAGTTTGCCGGGTTTGCAAATAATACCCTCGTATCTGCGTGTGTCCAAGAAATATTTATGATACTCAACCGAATAATTTAAATAAAGACACTTTACAAAAAAATCTCATGTTTCGCAGAAGTGATTCTATTGTTACGTTTCTGTGAGGGACCACCGCTACCTGGAACCAGCGAAGTCTCCTAACCGTAAACGGTGTCGCGATAAGACTTGACAAAACCTCTAGCCACGTGAATCAAAATTGGTTTATCAAACGGAAACTGAATGGTCATTTTGTAATATTGACGTAGACCGTT
Organism: Lepidostoma basale; assembly: GCA_022606425.2. Taxonomy (NCBI): domain Eukaryota; kingdom Metazoa; phylum Arthropoda; class Insecta; order Trichoptera; family Lepidostomatidae; genus Lepidostoma; species Lepidostoma basale. The sequence goes on along the minus strand of JAHDVF020000453.1, from coordinate 120,618 downwards.
CGTTCTTTGTAAATTGACTCTTATCGGGAAAGCAGATGGTCGAGGCGGGAAAATTGACACTTTTCAGATAAAGTCGCTTCTCGCTTGTATTATACAAGCGGTTTGCACGTGCCTACACAACAAAAAACTTTCTTATATGTTCCGAGAACTATTGGAAAATCATTTTTCGTACTCGATATGGTCCTATCAGTGATTTTTTTCAGTAACACAATACTTTACCCGAAGTTACAAAAAATGGTCAGAATATATTATATAATAGAATCAATATACTCGTATGTACCTCCTCGTGGGCATACAGGCATACGCAACAGGTATTTTGTAAATATGTTGTCGCGGGTAGAGGACGAAATACACTCAACAGATATCAATTGTCAATCTTTTTTCAATTGTCAAGGTATTTTCAATTTTCCACATTAATGACTTCACAATAATGGTTTTAGAAATCTGAAAATTGAAAGGACGAGAATTTCTTCACTTATTTATTCAAAACGATTAGACATGTTTCATTTTATAATGATATTATCAACAATATTTTTCTTCTTTTTCTTCTTATAGGTCTGATTCAAGGTCATCAGACCTATAAGAAGAAAAATAAGATCAAAATATTGTTATTGATAGTTGAGGTATTAGTTTTGTAAAACTCCATTGTTAATTAATAATAGTAAACACGATTGTTTAGTAGTTTTACTTGGATTTAATTTATATAAATTTGTCAAAATTTATATAATTTAAAAATGACTTACTAACTAACCATCACGCCGTCTCGCTGAAGGGGTAGGCAGAAATAATGGACTGCCGCACTTTTCTTTCCTGACATATTTCTCTCGCTTCCTCAAAATTCATACATCGTGTCAAGCACGCGCGTCGATTTCTCTGACTCCTCACATGGCCGACATTATATATATATATATATAATTGATATCTTCCTTATATAATTTGTATAAATTAAATCCAAGTAAAACCACTAAACAATCGTGTTTACTATTATAAATTAACAATATTGTTGATAATATCTATATAACCTAACCTAACCAGCTCTAATGACCTCCCCAGAGAAGTAAGGTCACAGGTGGATAGGTCTGCAGCGGTTGCAGGCTGCCTGAAAGGTGTCATATGGAGAAACAAGGACAAGAGGACTGAGAGTAAGGTACGCATCTATAAGACCTGTGTGCGACCAATCCTCACATATGGCATTGAATTGAGGGCAGACACTGTCAAGGCAAAGAACATGCTCAGGACAACCGAGATGAAAACACTCCGCGCTATAGCTGGCAAGACCCTACGTGATCGAGTTAGGAATACAGCAATCGATACTGGCATCAACACGTAGGAAGGATGAGCTCAAATAGGATACCACACATAGCTCTCCATGGAACGCCAAACGGACAACGCCGACCAGGAAGACCCCCAAAACGGTGGAGAGAAAGCTGGAGTTCAGCGTCTCAAGAGAACCCGCCTGAAATAACAGACTTCTGAGTCTACCAAAAGTGAAGAAGAAGAAGAAGAAGAAATTGATAATATCATTATAAAATTAAGGTTGCATCTCAAAATATTGTAATAAATAATAATGACCTAATTTTATAAATGTTTCAATTTTGTAAGTTGTACCATAAACTAATAAAAAAAAGTTACAAATCTGTTTTTTTTTTATGAATGTATACTTCACAAAAAAAAATTTTTTTTAATCATCTAGTCAATTCTTTGGCATATACGAGTAGATAGGAATGATATCTCCAGGCGGCTTCTAAACAATGCGCTAATGGCGATAGCCTTCACATTGTGTTAATAAAGTAGTTTGCTAAATGCTAAAAATTAATCTCCGTAGATGGCGTTAGTGTGTGGATTATATAGATTAATCTTAAAAAGATTAACATATGTAATCAAATCTACATAGATGGCGTATTGAAACTGACATGTGAAGATAAGCTAGATTTGTAACCTATATACAACCTCCAAAAATTTGTCTTACATGGTCATAAAGAAATAGGTGGAATGGGGAATGTTGTAATTACATAAAGTGTGCGCTTAACCCAACCAATGACAGGTCATAAGTCCTGTAAACACCTTGATCAACCATATTCAGTTTCCAGATCTTCGTCTCTATTGAGATACAATTAAATTTCATAAAAAAAGTTACATTCAAATATGATAGTCATTGACTTATATTTCAATATGACGAAGTGAACTAATGTATTAAATATCTGAAGATGAGTGCGCGGTATTTATCCCGTGAGAAATATGGTCTGATTAATAGATCTGGAATGTCATTACTTGATCAACAGTAAATATGGTCGAACTCGTATAACACACTGTTATCATTTTATTGAAATATTATACATAAATTCAAAAATGATGTCACACTTCAACTACAAAAACCATCACGTCATACTACTCGATCCTGACATACCTTTCTAGATTCTTCCATATTCATACAGCGAGTCATACACGCACGACGATTCTTCCGACTTCTAACGTGGTAAGCCTTTAAAATTGAATGAATGTGATTGTCTCCCACGACTTTGTACGAGTATTTCATTCACATTTTTAACGTATACTTTTTAAACCATTATTTCTTCAGAAATATTTTTCGGGGTGAAACCGTGTTCCCTCTCGTCAAGCTCCACCAACGTTTCGAATACCGAATACCGGTATTCGGTTGTACCTAACTTTGTTTTATTCTCTTGCTTTATTGTATTTATTTGTTGTCTTGTTTTTTGAGTCTAGTTTCTCTTTGTTACTTATATCTTGTATTTTCTTTTTAGTTTCTCCTTGTTACTTATATCTTGTATTTTCTTTTGAGTCTAGGTTCTCTTTGTTACTTATATCTTGTATTATTTTTTTTCTGAGTTATTTAGATTCGGATTTAATTTTTTCTTCTGATTTCATAGATATATTATTATCTTTCATAATCTACTTATATTTTTTCTTTTTCGCCATTTCTTAATATATTCTAAGTTATGAATAGCCGAATTTCTAACACCCTGATGATGGAGGCCGCAAGGGCCTCCGAAACGTTGGTGGAGCTTGACGAGAGGGAACACGGTTTCACCCCGAAAAATATTTCTGTATATGATAACCGTGGAAATTTACGTTCTTACATTATTTCTTCATCTATTAGTTTCATATGTCTAAACTCTCTCATATCTACCGCATTTATTCTGCACTGTTCCTATTTCTGCCAGTTCCATGCTTCACTTCCATACACACTTATATCCGGTAATATGGTGATAGTCTAGTACGTAATAGAAAATAACCACACATTTAATCCATCCGAAAACGTTAAAATTTTACATACATGCCTAAAAAGCAAAAAACCAGACAAATTAGATATTTTAGAAATAAATAGGCTAAAATACAATACCCTTGACCAAGTAGTTCTTATTAACCAATTACTGTCAGTTCACCCCCCGTTGTTATACCCAATATAAACAGATAAAAAAGATTCCTGGAATCAATTACTGCCGAAAAATAGTTTTGTTTAATTCCAGACCATAGCAGCTATATGGATGGGGAAAACCGAATAAGGCGATGCCAACCTTACGGACCAAGAACTATAACATATAATATTTAAATTCAGTAATAATAAAAACAAAATTAAATTTTTTTCAAACGTTATATATGAATATGTAAGCGATAATAAAATTTAAAATCCATTGTATTAAATACGAACCTTCTTGAATACCTGTAATACCAATATTTAAATTCAGTAAATTTTACATAAATATTTCAAGATTATTTTTGTACAGAATCATGTTTGCTACCCCTGATCTGTATGTATATAAAGGACTAAGTTTACAATTGTGTCACCAGTCTGTCGATGCCAGAGAGCCTGGCGAAACCGGTCGCTTTCGAAATAAAGACAAAAGTGGAAGTAGTTAAAAAACATCGTTTTATTTAATTATTATTTAAAATGATCTTCCATCAAGAGATTTCAGTAAAATCATTTGAATTCATAACATTTTGTGTCACAATTTATTTTGTATGAGATTGTCGCGACAGCTGTTTCGCCAACCAATGTTGACATCATCAGGTGTTAAAAACAACAGTTGTTTGTAACACCTGACGGTGGCAACGCCATTTCATAGATAAAAGTGGATCAATAATAAAAGACCTCTCACGATATTCTCATGTAGAATAGAATGAATACAAATATAAAATTATGATTATATCAATTAATAATAAATTAAGTATCGACCATGTTAGAAGTCGGAAGAATCGACGTGCGTGTATGGCTCGCCGTATGAATATGAAGGAATCTCGAGAGGTGTGTCAGAATCGACTAGTATGGCGGTTTACTCTTTCTGCGTTGGTTTGAACGTATGGAACTCATGAGAGAATGGGTTAAACGTGGCACGATCAAATAAATCAAATATCGAATGTCGGCCACGTGAGGAGTCAGAGAAAACGACGCGCGAGCATGACACGATATATGAATGTTGAGGAACCGAGAGAAATATGTCAGGAAAGAAAAGTATTGCAGATCATGGCAGTTATGGTTAGATAGTTAGTTAAGTATATATTATGATAATAGTATAACTGTTAAAATTTATAACACTGTTACTTAACTGCGTTTATTGGACGTGTGTGTTACAATGAACTGCGTTTACTGGAGTTTATTGTAACACTCGATGACGCCAACGTCGGTTGGCAAAACAGCTGTCACGACACTTTCAGTGAATAAAAAATAAATCATGAAAAAAAAAATAGTTTTTTTACATAACATACTATGTAATATATGTTAAGTATTTCTTATCTTATGATTATTTCTTCTTGATTGCCAAATGAAGCGAAATTCATTTTTCGAGAAAAGGCAGTAATCGAAAAATCAGTAAACGGGTATAATATCCTGATACGCAATATCATTTGATAATGTTAAAATAGAGTTCTCACAGAAACCATCGCGTTTGAAAATGAATAATAGAATGTAATATATGTTAAGTATTTCATATCTTATGATTATTTCTTTCATGATTGCCAAATGAAGCGAAATTCATTTTTCGAGAAGAGGCAGTAATCGAAAAATCAGTAAACGTGTATAATATCCTGATGCGCAATATCATTTGATAATGTTAAAATAGAGTTCTCACAGAAACCATCACGTTTGAAAATGAATAATAGAAATACGAAAAGACAGATAGCAAAGAAAAAAATATCGGATACACCACCTTTTTTCAGATGATGAACAAATACAAGAAATGGCGATAATATGTGATTTCAGACGAGTCGGTGGTATAGAAGGAAAATAATTCAAATACTTTACAAATACACATTGAATTAATGATAAAGAACTACGAAATATTATTTCAGTAAACATTTACTTTAAAGTTAATCGAAATGTTCACACCCCGAGTGACGGTGTTTCGCGGCGCTCCAAATATGCAAGTAAGTATGTGAAATTATATACTTTTAAATTAATATCGATACCCGCTCTATTCGAAGTTTATAATATTGAAATCACTTTTGTCTAAATCTTAATGACCCTTTCTTGATTTTATTTATAATATCACGCATTCATCCGCTTTACATTCCTTTCCTACTTCATCATTAGATATTCTATAATACATTCCGTTTTACCGCACATCCTTCTTAGTGACCTCATTTCTACGCCATTTATCCTACTTTCGTCCTTCTTCTGCCAACTCCAAGCTTCACTTCCATACATAAGGGTCGGGACTAGAACTCCATTGTGCACTGCCATCTTTGCTTCAGTCGATATATTTATATTTGCGGTAATGACTTTGAGTGCACCATTAATTTTGTTTCCAGCTCCAACCCTTCTTTCGATATCTTTCTCAATTTTTCCATCTCTTGTAAACATGCTTCCCAGGTAGACAAATTCGACAACTTGCTCTAATTTCTCACCATTCGCACTTATGTCACAATTCGTCATAAATTCATCCTTTTCAAATACCATAACTTTAGACTTTGACACGTTCATCACGTTGTAGCACGGGCGCCCGCAGAAAATTTTCTAGGGAGGGGCAAAATATTTTTAGTAACGTTTTAATGTAGTTTTAATTTACTGTAGCGTATTTGTATGGTGAACGAACGGACAGGACACTGTAGTAATAAAGGGCATACTGTAGCAACATTTTTTTTATTAACCCAATATATGTATATAACATTATTTGACTATTTTCAATCAATCAAAGTGCCCCGCCTTGCCCCCCCCCCCTGCGGGGGCCCACGCGTTGTAGTTATTGTATATACTCAGATAACCAAGAAGAAGTATGTAAGAATGTTAGATGTTGCAAAGAAAAACACGTTCAGTATTAAGTTTAACAATAATATTGATTTTAAATTAATTCTCTACGCGCTTACAGGCTAGGAATGTTATAAAACACCATCTTACCCGACTCGATTACACCATGCTTGTTATGGTTTGTTAACAATTTATTTGAATCCATTGCGAGTCAAGCAAATGGATACTATGTACATTTTAATTTATTTATTTATTTATTCAATAAGGGCAGCATACAGCGATATCAATATATTAATTAAGAAACATTAAGAAAAATAATAAATAAAGCCAATTACATGCTACCACAAATACAATAAACAGTTAATTGAATTTAAGCTAAGGCAAAATATCGTGGGTATACTGGCAAAAAAACGTTAAGTCGAAAATTGTCAGTTTTGACTTAGTGATGCAGTATTGTAAAGTTTACAATGCTCTACAAATTGGCAAAATACACGAAGTCGAATGAAACAGATTTTTTCTCTAGTTTTAAAAATAAATTTAACGTTAAATCGTACAAAAGGTATTTCATACAGGCTAAAAGCTTCAAAAAACTTAATATTTTTCGAAGAGTCTTGTTGAACATTTTTGTACTGGAAAAAAACGTTAACTCTACTTATTGTCTTCGGCTGAAAAAAATTCCCTCGATTGAATTTTGACAACGACACTTATATGTTTCAAATTTAAAGAAAACTTAAATGATTGATTTCTCAAAACAGCGATTTTAGACTTAACGTTTTTGCCAGTATACCCACGATATGGTCAAACAAAATGATTGAGAGTTATACATAATAATAGTAGTAGAAATAAGAACAAAATTAAAAGTAAAATTAAAAGAAACATATTATGCAACATTATGGTCTCATCCACGCCGAAAGGTTGTTCCTATCGTTTGTTTTTAAGTTTCGTTCGTTCAAATGGAAAACATCAATGTTTCCAAAATACTTGTTGTAGTTGTCACAAATCCTGTACATTGCCGCGCTTTGAGCGTAGTTAGTGCGATAAACAGGGAGATGGAAAACTTGGCTCGCGGTGTGTCTTGTGCGAGATGTGGGGGTATTGAGTGTCAATTTGCAAAGAAGTTCAGAGTTATCAATTTTATAGTGAATGATTTTGTGAAGCAGCATCATATCATTGAGCGTACGTCTATTTTCGAGAGAGTCCAAGGAATAAAATATATGGCAGATTGGTATTCCGAGAAAGATTTGAACATTTTAAAATTAATGTGTTTTATAAATATTTTTTGGACTCTTAATGTATGAAACAAGAAAAAATTTGGTGAAAGCATAACTATAAAAGGCAGTACTGAGGTATTGAATATTTGCTTGAACAGGAATACAAGATTTAGCAGGGTCACTTACAACAGTCTTGTGTTCTTGTTGATGGTTGAGGTATTAGTTTTGTAAAACTCCATTATTAATTTATAATAGTATATAAACACGATTGTTTAGTGGTTTTCGATTTAATTTATATATATTTAATAAATTTTCACAAATATGTGTCGCCTTGCGAGGTCATTCTCAAGCAGTTTGATAATGCCCTCGCAAGGCGAAACAAATTTGTCACAATTTATATAAATCAAATCCAAGTAAAACCACTAACTGCTGACTTGGAGATCGTGGACGGCAAAGAGAAGTGTAAGGCGACCGCAACTACGGTGGAAGGATGACCTGAACAGACACGTCGTAATAACCTGGATGCAGTCTGCACAAGGCAGAGTGACATGGAAGCGAATGAAGGAGGCCTTTGTCCAGGAGTGAACGGGAATAGGCTGAGGAAGAAGAAGAAGAAAACCACTAAACAATAGTGTTTACTATTATAAATTGAGTCTTGTGTTCATTCTTACAAGTTTAAGTGGTATCAATAAGTATAATTTTCCCTTTAGTACTTTTCCTAAGTATGCTACTTTACGCCGTTAGTTATGAGAAATAGCTTTTTTACAGTGATTGTCATTTTTAGATTTACAGAATTCTAGGGAATTTCATTATTATTCTATGTCCACATGTTGAATATTTCATGATGGTTCTCAGTACAAACTTTTATGATCCGATTTTTTTTAAATATTACCAAGCTCTTCGGAATTTTGAAACATAACATTGGTTGTAACCGAAGTACCGAATATCGCATTTCACCGTTCTCGGCAGTTGATATTCGTATTGTAAAATATCACATGGGCCATCACCAATAAAATCAAAGATATAAATAAACTCTGTCTATGAAAAATGTTCGTTAATTCTATAAATTAGCATCTGTCAGATGATTGGTGTGATGATGACTTATGGACGTCGCAATTCGACTGTCTGAGCCCAGTTTATAGATACATTGTCTGATGATTTATTCTCCCAATCCCAGTTCCCTTGTACTAGACCGGCCGAACTTCCTTACCCGTGAGATGTCCAATGCGAGATTTTTTTCTACGAGCACGTCACATGTGGACATTCTTAAAATGACTTCTGAACTATCATCTGCCAAAATTTTGAGCTAGAAATAACGCCGTTGGTTTGAGAACAGTATTACGCTATTAACTTGACGCGTGAGCTCTGCTCAAGCAAACGAGAATTGTTTACAATATTTAAATTAATAACCGACCTTTGAACATTAATAAGGGTACTGAAAATCTACGAGAACTAAACAAAGAACGTCTTATTATATAGAATTGCTTTAAAAAATAGGAAACAATTATTTTTTAACGTTATTTTTTCTCTCTTCGTGATTTTCAATTAATTTGGTCACATGATATTAAAACATGTAAATAATGATTTATAATTTTCAAAAATAAATGTACTAGAAAAATTAAAACTGAAAATTTATGACATTTCAATTGAAAAAAATATCACATTACATATATATTATAATATAATGGTTCTTAGGTAAATATTTCAGTAAAAGAAATAAATATAATCTTTTTCTATAAAAATAAAACTCAATCTGCCTTCTGTGTGTGGACTTTTTCCGCGGTTATTCCTGAACAGATCCTATTAAAACTTGGAGAATTTATTAAGTGGAATACGGCGGTGGTCATAGGCATATTTGTTGTTATTAATCGAGCTCTAATTAACTTTATAAATTAATAAATTAATTAAAAATTTTCGTAGTGCAAGCGAATATAGACCTTAATGCTCGTATCACCTGAGTATCAATCTTTAGAGTCTATATTCGCTTGGCATGATTAGTAGCTTTTTTTACTCTTGGCATGGTCAGATAGGAAATTAGTCCTTTTTTTGAACGAAAAAATATACGCACGTAATATTTTTAACCAATCTGTCAGGCCGTCTCTAATCTATGGAAATTCTTTAATACGCCATCGTTCAAATTGATCGCAGTTCAAATTCTTTGTAACTATTCATTTTTTTATTCATAATCTATATCTTCAGGCGTAATATTTTTTAATTCCGGAATTATTGCGTTCCCGTAATAACTACGGAACAATATACGCACGTTTTATTTTCTTCAAGTCGCGTCGTCTATGGTCTGTCATCTATGTCGTTCGATTGATCGCGTGGTCTCTGATCTGTCAAATTCGATCGCGTCGCAATGTTTTGTAAGTATAATATTTATATTTCTAATTCATATATATCTTCAGGTTATTCTATTTTGCCGTTGAAATGAATACAGATTATATTTCCGCACTACAAATTTCAAAGTTATAGTTCTAAATTATATCGAATAGATATCTTTATTTCTTAAGCACAATCGTAACTGCATTTATTAGCATAGTTTTTGGTAGTTATTTTTGCCGTCCAGGTAATGTTTCTAAAATCTCCTACATATAATATTAACACATTTCCAAATGGTCTGATGTTCCCACGCAAATCTCGCAGTGCTCGATCAAGAGCCTCGAGTATTTTTTAAAAATATACTGCTAAGTGAACAACATTTTGAATTCATTAATTGTATGGAAATTGAAAATTTGCCATATGCGCCTGTCCGCCTTATGGCAATTCTAATATTTTTTCTTTTATTTCTAGAAAACAAAATTAATGAATCAGAGATCGGAATGGAATCGGTTATATAGCAGGGACAACGGATGATAAGATGCACCCTGGAGTGGCGGGCGAGAAACGGTTACACAAATTCTGGCAGAATTCGGAATAGTATTGCACCATTTTATTAATGTTATTTTATTATTCTGATTTTAATTAGTTATTTAAAATACAATTAATACGACATTTGAAGAATTCAAACATAAAGGTGTTCTTTTTACGCATACTTTGGTCAGGGAAATTGTTACATTACCACAGCAACGGTAAGAAAGTTCTAGTGATATACAATATCAATACTTGCGCCTTTGGAAATACTCGATGCTGAATGTATTCGATTGAATGGAAAAAGCGAGTCTCTAAAATAATAAAAAGAAACTTACTTCCACGTTACTTAAAATCATTTTAATATAATTATTTCATTTTTGCAGAGAGAACGAAAGATTCTGAGATAGGGTGAAGAACACGGCTATCGGTGAAATCTGCAAGGTGGAAGATGTCATGAGATGAGGCAGAGGATGGAGAAATCCGTGAATGAAAATCGGACAGCACGATGTTTTTAACTAATATTTTAAACACATATTTATTTAAAAAAAGTTTATTATTGAGCAATTAATGGCATATAAGGTTTTGACAGACTTAAGGTAAATCAATAAAAATTTACCACGCTCGATTTTGATATTTTATGACGTGTATTAGTCTTTTATTTCCCGGGTTCGATTGCCGGCGATGGAAGTGATTGTCACACTGTCTTTGGTCTAGTGTAGAATTCAAGTGACAATAAAATGGCGATAGACTAGCTACCTATCACATGTCATGTCATGACATGTCATGGTCTGGGTCCCCCTTGGTTGCAAATATATATATATTTTTATACGTATATATATATTTTTTTTAACGTTAGTCCCGCATGGACGGGGGACGGGCCTAGGGAGTGCACGAGTGAAGCTGACGAAAGGTGCCGCTGCGCCTATAACAGCTTCGGGTAAGCGGAGGGAGCCCTCTATGGCTCGGCCATGAGAATCAATGGCTTAAAAAAGTTGTTTACAGTAATTGGGTTAAAATAATCTCCTGTATACAAATGTGGAAACTACTACATTAAAGGCCCAAATAGCACCCCAAAAACCAGCAAAACTGTTACATTATACTGCAAACCAATCCATTGGATAGAAAGCGAAGGTTATTTTTCCAATGGTTTTTTTTTAGAAAATCTGTAAGTTTCAAAAACAATTAACTTTTCAAATCAAATTAAATCAGTTAATTTCATCAATAGACATTACAAAATTAAGGTTTGGGGCATGTATTGAAAACAAGAAAAAAAATATTTATAGTATAATATAATACCAGAAACGCATGAGAGATGGATCGACATTAAGAAGCCAAGATACTCTCTAAAGTCAAGAGTGTTTGCCTTCTGAACGTAATTTCATTAACACATTGTTTTCGGGTATTGTTTTATGCTGATTGCAGCCTGGCGCGGGCGATATTTGGGTTCGCGCGCGAGTTTTTTCAACATTATTTTAAAAGTCTATAACTTTTGAAATATCCGTGATAATTGACTGAAACTTTAAATGCATCTTACCTTATTGTGTCTCAATGATGAAATGATGGAAAACAAATACAAAAAAAAATTGGGCTTCAAAGTAGCACTTTGGAAATTTTAGCCTCACTTAGTTCGCTTTTAATACTGCTAGTTATCCAATGACGTGCTGTCTCCAATAAAAAAAAATTGTACCTTACTGAGTCTGGATATTTTGCTTTATAAATCACTTGTTTCACTGTCTGCCATCAATAGTCTTTCTGTATCACTAGCACAGGAACAATTAGATAAATTGTCTACACACAATTCATCGTCTGATTTATTCTCATCCGGAAAAAACATTGTGGGTTTTAGGTATAAAAATAATTATATGAACTCAATGACAACGACCGAACGACCGAACGTGTATACGTTTACATAAACACTAATGTTTTGTAGAAATATGAACAAAACATTCCTACCATTCATCCCTTCTTCAAGTAGAAAGAACCCTAAAAATTCTCCGTACAAGTTGAAAAGAATTATTGCGCATTGAAGGTCAAAAAAAACAAGCCAGCGGGATCTGCGTCAAGGTTTCTTCGAGCACACAAAAAATGTATATTTTTAGACATTTTTTTTTCATTTTATAATTGAATAATAAATCAAAAGTAAAGCCTAATAAATATAAATTTGTGAGTGAAATTATATTGTGAAGTCAGATATACGATTTAGCAACAAAATCCATTTATTACACAACACGTTTTATTACGTTACCCGACGACAACCACCAGAGAGTAAAAAACGTATTTTTACGTTTCCCGCATTTGAGCACCAAACTGAAAAAAACGTAGTTTTACGTTTCCCGACAACATTGTGTTAATATGAAAGAAGTCTATCTCCGAAGGGACCGCATTCAGCAGATTAATTGCTCTTCCCACCGATGTCACCGGAGGCAGGTTGGTTCTGGCGCCCGGAAGGTAAAACATATCATAATATATTAAATATTTTGGCATAATATGTAGTTTTTAATAGCGTTGGCATTCAAATCTCAAAATTGAAATTGACAAAATAGGTACTGATTAAACAAATTTATTTATAATATAAATATTTTTATAAACAATTCAATTTTTCCTTTCCGGAGTCCACTTCGACCGGTTTCACGAAACATACGTAATTTTAATACCGAGTACAGCTAACATTTATTATATGAAACATCAACGTAATTACGAATTAAAATGTAACAGTATGCAATCGTAATGCCGCTTCAAACAGCCACTAATTTCACAGCAGGGTTAGCCAAGCTTTGAACAACAAGATCTGTTTACATACCTCAAGCACTAAAGCTATTATTATTTACTGCGGTATATGTACTATCGCAGATTTGTCCGTGTTCATCTATTTAAAGCAAAGGTGTTATCTAAGGCAGAGTTGTCTTGACTGTCTACACATACGATAAGATAGGTATTTAAAAATATAATTTAAAAAAGTAGAATTCCATTAATAAGAAACTAACTAACTAACTAACTAACTAACCATCACGCCGTCTCCCCGAAGGGGTAGGCAGAAAGAATGGACTGCCACACCTTTCTTTCCTGACATATTTCTCTCGCTTCCTCAAGATTCATACATCGTGTCATGCACGCGCGTCGATCGTCACCTGGCCGACATTCAATATTTGATTTATTTGATCGTGCCACGTTTTCTTCGGTCTTCCTCATTTTCTGGTTCCATTTACATCGTTAACATATATTTTTTTCGAAATATATCATTCTCATAAAACATAGATAATAAAATAGGTACCAAAAAAAAATTTTTTTTACCATTCTTTCTTCATTCATTCTTTCCATATATCCAAACCATCTTAATGATCCTTTCATTATTTTGTTCATGACACCATCATTCGCACCGCATTCACTTATTATATTTTCATTCGACACTCTATCATACACAGAGTATCCACACATTCGTCTAAGAGATCTCATTCCTACTGCATTTATTCTACTTTCATCCTTCTTTTGCCAGTTCCATGCTTCGCTTCCATACACAAGGGTCGATAGAACTACTTGCTCCAAATTTTCACCATTCACGCTAATGTTGCAGACTGTCATGGTTTCTTCCTTTTCAAAAATCATTACCTTGGACTTAAATAAGGGTTGGTGCGGATAACAACGTGAATGGAGCTTTAAAAGCAGTCATTGGAAACAAGAATTTATCAATGAATGCGAAAACGGCTGTTCACAATAAAGTTCTGGTCCCAACCCTTATGTATAGAAGCGAAGCATGGAACTGGCATAAGAAGGATGAGAGCAGAATAAATGCGGTAGAGATTTGGCCCCTAAGACGTATGTGTGGTAGAACGATGTACACAAAATTTCAAATGTTGATATAAGAAAGGAGTGTAGAGCGGAAGAAGGTATTATGAACAAAATTATGAAAGGATCGCTGCGTTGGTTCGGACATATGGAGCGCATAGATGGAAAAATAATAGTTTAGAAAGTATACGTTAACGATGTTAAAGGAGTACGGAGTCGAGGTAGAACGAGGAAAACATGGCATGACCAAATTAATAAAATTTTAAAAGTTGGTCATCTTCGAAGTCGGAGGAATCGACGTGCGAGTATGACGCGTTGTACAAATGAAGAGGAAGCTAGAGAGGTATGTTAGGATATAGTAGTGTGGCGATCCATTTTCTTTGCCTACCCCTGCGGGAAAATGACGTTATGGTTTGTTGTTGTTGTTGTTGCTACAAATAAATATGCCACAAACAAAATTATAAAATGACAATGAGATGTTTAGACCACATGGAACGAATGAAAGGAGAAAGAAAGAAATAATGCACATTATTAAACGTACGTAGCAACGAGTTTTCAGCAAAAAACATAAAAATAGTATTTCAATGAATCTACGGTCTTTTGTGGAATTTGTATGAATGTAATACATTATGTAATACTCGTGATACATAAAGTTTATTTTTTTCATAGGAAGCACTCTCTTTGTGATTACACATTTGAAACTAATAGATATAAAATAATAAAAACACTTTATATTTAACCACGGTATAGTTATTAAAATTGATGCTTTCTAGTTTCGCTTAAACCCAAGCTCATCAGGGCAATATAATAACTAAGGTCCAAGCCAAGCTAGTTTGCATAAATTATAACACCTGCACCTTAGTACCCACATTGTGGTTAAATACAAAGTTTTTTTTATTAGTTTATATCTACAAGTTTATAATTGATTTATTTACTAGTCATTAACCAGTACACTTTTAAATAATTGCATAGATTTTCGCGATGGGTTTGGGAGCAACCTGTTTTTGTGATTTGTTTTTCAATAGACGTTTCGGAGTTTGTTCTCTCTATCTTCAGGGTTATTATACACTTCTTTATCTTCATCTTTAGAATAGCATATTTTTTAAATAATTACACGGGTATATATAAGATTCCAAAAAATGCTGTACACCTTTGTTCGTTTGTTTTATTCCCGTATAACATGAATTTATTAATCTTCAAATAATTATGAAAACGTATAAAAAAAGATTTTGTATTTTGTAAATATTTATCGTCTCCAATTAGGAACGAACTTTTTTTATGAATTAATCAACATTCAACTTTCGCGAATTTTATCAACAGTATTTACAAACATCATTAGACGAGATGAGTAATAAATATTTTCGCATATACTTGAACTAGATAACAACCTAATTGTATAGATTTTCCGATCCTTATCCACTCGTTTTTTTCACGTACAGGATACCATTAAGCACATGACTTAATAGTTGTAAGATTGCAATCTTGTCGAAACAATCGCTAGGATACAAGAAAAGTTCGTATTTATTCGAAAACTTTAGTTTCTTGGGTAAAATCTACTGCAAACGTTCATTTTCTAACCTTGGCGATGGTATTTTCATTTCCTATGATTGAACGTTATTATTTTCTTCTAGCGGTAATGCTTTTGTTCGCATCTGAATGCAAACTCACGCTTCTTGGATTTTTTTTATCAAAGGTCTAGGTTTATAGTTATAACTTATAACGAGTTCGCGCGGCACAACATCGTTATTTTCCAATCCACCCCGAGAAAAATTTTGCCATCAATATTTATTATTCATTGAGAATTTTAATTGGGAGCTTTAGACAGGGCCATACTTCTGCGTCACTACTATTCATCTGCCAGCCATGACCACGTTATTAAATACATATAATGAAGACATTGTTCAATTTCTATGAGAAAAGAACTTGGGATTTAAAATAGAAAAATACTACTTACCTTAATTGATTTGTTTACAAAACAGTTATATTATACATTTTCATGGTCATATTAGTTTAATTTGTAAATAAATACAAAGTTCACAATGAAGATTGCTAGAACAATAATCTTCTTGAATAGTGATAAAAAACATCATATTAAATAATTAATACGAATGTAAACGTCTGTTTTATAGAAGTTTTAATACAATTTGTGTGAATGATATGTTTCTCCTGTCTAAAGTTTTATCAAATGTCTTCATGTATTATCATTTGATAATGTCAAAGACAGGTGAAACATGTCATTCACATGAACTGTTGAATAATTGAGCTTTTAATGGCATATAAGATTTTACGTAATTTAGAAAAAAACATTTACGTTTTGGCATGTTCGAATTTAATATTTTTCCATTTTCCGGGTTCAATTTTAGTTGTTCGAGTAGTGTGATTGTCACACTGTCTTTGGTATAGTAGAATTCACATGACAATAATGTGGCTATATTTTAGCTACCTATCACATATATTATTAATGATGTAAAGAGCGATTCAGCAAAACAAAAATAATACTACATATGTTTCACACATTCGTCTAAGAGATCTCAATTCTATTTTATTTATTTTACTTTCATCCTTCTTTTGCCAGTTCGATGGTTCACTTCAATATACAAGGGTCGGTACAAGAATATCATTCTGCACTGCCATCTTAGATTCTTTGAATAGGCTTTATAGCCTAATCATATTTTAAAGTAATCAAATGATTTTACTGAAATCTTTTGATGGAAGTTCATTTAAATAATAATAATAATTAATATTTTAAAGTTACTGCGATGTAAGCTAAGATGGCAGTGCATAATGGTGTTCTTGTGCCGACCCTTATGTATGGAAGTGAAGCATGGAACTGGCAAAAGTAGGATGAAAGTAGAATAAATGCATTAGAAATGAGATCTCTAAGACGAATGTGTGTCAAATCTGTATATGATAGAGTAACAAATGCGAGTATAAGAAGTGAATGTGGTGCGAATGTAAGTGTTATAAACAAAATAAGGAAAGGGTCATTAAGATGGTTTGGACACATGGAAAGAATGAGTGAAGACAGAATGGTAAAGAAGGTATATGAAAACGGCGTGAACGGAGCTAGAAATAGAGGAAGGCCGAGGAAACCATGGCACGATCAAATCAGTCAAATATTGAATGTCGGTCACGTGAGGAGCCGGAGAAAATGACGTGCGTGCATCATAAGATGTATGAATGTAGAGGAAGCGAGTGAAGTATGTCAGGACAGAAGAGTGTGGCGTTCAATTCTTTCTGCCTACCCCTCCGGGGAGACGGCGTGATGGTTAGTTAGTTAGTTATTTGGGATGTAAGTAAAAATCGTATCGTAAGTTTAATTGTATCTCAATAGAGACGAAGATGCAAACTGGAAATTGAATATGGTTGATCAAGGTGTTTACAGGACTTATGACCTGTCATTGGTTGGGTTAAGCGCACGCTTTATGTAATTACAACATTCCCCATTCCACCTATATCTTTATGACCATGTAAGACAAATTTTTGGAGGTTGTACCTATATATGTTACAAATCTATGCTTTACTTCACATGTCAGTTTCAATACGCCATCTATGTAGATTTTGATTACATATGTTAATCTTTTTAAGATTAATCTATATAATCCACACACTAACGCCATCAGAATAAAATCCATTTCACGCCTTGAATCTAAATAAGAAATGTCCAGTAGGTGTGTTAGATCACAGGCGCCCGCAAAATAGGTACTCGAGTAGAAAATTACCGGTTCCTGGCACTTAATAATACCAATCCCGTCCGTCTTTTGGTGAATTCTTTCCGCGCAAATCAAGTGTGTTTACGGTTACGTATTGTAATAAAAAACAAGACCATTGGACATATCGTATAAACACCATTTTTAGGCCCAAAATATATAAAATGCAACTGTAATACGAACAGTATTCTTTTTTTTAAATATTGGTTCAAAATCCATTATTTGCGCGAAAATTGTGGCTTTTATTAAAATTATTGACTCTTAAAATTTATAATGAAAGGATCATTAAGATGGTTTGGACATATGGAAAAAATGAATGAAAAAAGAATGGTAAAAAAATTATAAATATGTTAATGATGTAAATGGAACCAGAAATAGAGGAAGACCGAGGAAAACGTGACACGATCAAATAAATCAAATATTAAATGTCGGCCATGTGAGGAGTCAGAGAAATCGACGCGCGTGCATGACACGATGTATGAATGTTGAGGAAGCGAGAAAAATATGTCAGGAAAGAAAAGTGTGGCAGTCCACTCTTTCTGCCTACCCCTTCGGGGAGACGGCGTGATGGTTAGTTAGTTAAAATTTATAACACTGTTATAATATCAAAAATTTTGTAATTCATATTCTTATAACGTTGCGATAGCTGTTTCGCCAACCGATATTGGTATCACACGATGATGCCAACATCGGTTAGCGAAACAGTTGTCGTTACTTTCTCAAAAAGTGAATAATAATTTTTCGTTATATTCAAAGAGTGTTATAAATTTTAAGAGTTTATAATATTGAAGTATTGTAGGGTTTCGGACGAAACAATGGACCATTTATTATTAAAATACTGGAATAATTAATATTTTATATTGAAATCTTGGTAGAAGTTCATTTTAAATAATGAAAACAAAGAAAAAAATTATACAAGATGTCTTTATTATTATATATTTAGTGTGCTTCCACTTATGTTTATCGTCGACCGGGAACCGAAAAATACCAGAAGATGGCAGCAAGCTGCCGAAACCGGTCGACGATAAACATTAGTGGAAGCACACTAAATATATATAATAATAAAGAACTTTTGTATATATTTTTTTGGTTTTCTGTATTTAAAATACTGGAGCAGAAATAAATTTACACAGGAAATCTTCAGTTTTAACATCTAACTAATTAACCATCACTACGTCTCCCTAAAGCGATAGGCAAATATAATGGTCATTCATACATCGTGTCATGCACGTATGTCTATTTTTCTGACTCCTCACGTGACCGATATATCATTTTCCGGTACATTATTCTTATTCATCTCATTCCTACGGCATTTATTCTACTTTTATCAGCTCCAAGATTCACTTCGTAAGGGTACATAGTTTTTAATACTTAACACATTCATGTATATAGGATGTTTTTTTAAAGGTTTGGTTTTTAAACTAGCAACATTGTTTCTAAAAACTGTCAATTGTCAAATTGACAGTTTGTAGTCAATACGTTTTGCCATTTTACCATGAATAGAATGACGTCAGAACAGCGCTTGCAAATTGTGCAAATTTATTTTGAAAATCGTGGTACGGATCGCCAAACTTTTCGTGTACTACGTCCATTTCACGGTCGACATAATCGTCCATCTGAGCAAGTTATTCGGAAGACCATGGATCGTTTTCGCACCGCGTACACTCTAGTGGATAATACGCATCCACAAAGACGACAATTGTCGAAAATTGGATTTCTCGATTGCGCTTTATTCGATCTAGTCCTGGCGCTGAATGCCCGAAATCATATTTAAACAATAATGGCATAAAATTATCTACTAAATAAAGCCAATATCATAGAAATTAACATTATTTTAATGTGTTTTTTTTATTTATTTTGAATATGTATTGTACTCGTAAACACCCTATACATTTGAACATATATTTAACATCAGAAAATGTAAATGTATAATAATATTTTTTGGTATCATTGCTTGTTCGTTGGTTAAACAATGTTGCTGAAAATGCTAAATATTTGACACTATTCGGATACGAATCGGGATCTTCGCATTGATCATAAACTGGCGATCCCCGCCAAGCGGAAAGAGCCGGCCGGTCACTCGACTTGGGGCACTATAATAAACCAGAGAACGAGATGAATTTAGAGATCGGTAATTTTCCGTGATGTCAGATTCTGGCAAGATGCTGCATCGCTACTAGGCTAGGGATAACCAACTAGAAGTGAAATGTCTACTAACATATTTTTATTAAGACAATATATTTATTAGATTCATCTTATCGATTTCGGATGCGTTTGTTTAAATTATATAACGTTAATGTACTAACTAAAAAATATTTTTTATTTATCGTTTTGTGTAACAAAGCCGTGACATGGGGAGTTGACTTCAATGGGATTTTGCAGTAATGTAGTACCCCCTAAGAGTCCTCTGTAGCCAGTCAATTTCCAGAAAAAAGCCTTTAAACCTGAGCGAATTGCTTGCCTCCTCTATATACGAATACAATTTTTATTTAAATAGTCCATTGTTTTAGCCGAAACACTATGATACTTCAAAATTATTACTGTTAAAATTTAAAAACACTGTTATAATATCACAATTTCTTTTTATTTACTGAGAGTGTCGCGACAGCTGCTTCGCCAACCGATGTTGGCATCATCACCTGATGCTCTCTCATCACGCTCAATAAATAAAAAGAAATTGTGATATTATCACAGTGTTTTTAAATTTTAACAGATATTTTTAATTAATAAAAAAAAATAACAAATAATTACAATATGTTTATAGCAAATTCATATAATTCGTCTTCCATAGATTTATATCTATCTAATTATTGATAAAATTTATTTTAATTCACACATTTTCAGTGTATATGCGTAATGAATTCGCGATGAATAACAGATAAATTAAGAAATGTTTTGAGGCAAGTGGTAGGTACAGCAGAAGAACTCTGAAAATAACAATAATAATTAAATAAAACGATGTTTTTTAACTACTTCCACTTTTGTCTTTATTTAGACAGCGACCAGTTTCGCCAGGCTCGCTGGCATCGACAGACTGGTGATGTCTGTCTGTCGATGCCAGCGAGCCTGGCGAAACCGGTCGCTGTCTAAATAAAGACAAAAGTGGAAGTAGTTAAAAAACATCGTTTTATTTAATTATTATTTAAAATGAACTTCCATCAAGAGATTTCAGTAAAATCATTTGATTATCTGAAAATAACGTTACTATAACAAATAGTTGGCCACCACTTGTAAGTTGCTACCAATGAGCGACTAGACGAAGCTTACACTTTTTATCGGTACATTAGCCAGCTATGATCGGTCAAGACAGATCACATCTCAATTATTTAAAATAGACTTTAACAGCCAATCAAGGAAATTAACATGGTTTATTGTTACGTGCATTCTTATTTTTAGTTACTTGACACTTATTATAAATTCGTTTCTTCAGTGTTGTATAAATATATTATACAATACTAATAAATAAAATGATTAGTTTATACTTGGAATAAGATAAAATTAATAGAATAGAAAATTCGGAAATTTATTCAGCTAAAATCAAATCAGTGACTTCTTAATTCAGATACGACAGTACAACCACAACACTATTACACAGCAAATATCGCTCAGTATTTACAATATCCCCTACGAATCGGATCCTGCATCATTTGTAGACCCAGTTCTATTCTGGTTCTACCTTTCTGAATGAAAACTTATTACAAATCTTGTAATTTCGTAAACGAATGATATTATATAGTTATTGATACGTGCATTCCCAAGAAATATTAACTGTTCGATTAAAAAGTTATTCAATAGATACTGAGTTTTCATATGCAACTGCACGCCTGTTGCTGTGTTCAAGACCTTTGAATTATATAAATGATACGAATGAAAACGTCAGTTTTCTAGAAGTTTAATTATATTTTATGGGAATGACATATTTCGTCCTTCTAAGGCATTAACAAATAGATATATAAAAAATAGCGAAATATACAAATAGATATATAATATACAAAATAGATATATAAAAAAATAGCGGAATATACAAATTAGAATGCAATGATTGCAACGCTGTATAGGTATATGGGCCAAACAGGGCGTTCTTTTCAAACACGTTTCTCGGAACACGCTAGATCCTTCAGACTGAATAAATCAAACTCCCAATTTGCCAAACATCTGCTAGACAATAAACATATCCTAGATCTTAATAGCTACACATTCATAATAAAATGTTTACTCTAAACCTATTAGAAAAATTATAAATTTGATTGCATTATAATTTGTATAATATATTCCGATATTTTTTAATATATCTATTTGATAATGCCTTAGAAAGGCAAAACTTGTCATTCCATAAAATATAATAAAACTTCTAGAAAACTGACATTTTCATTCGTATTAATTATTGAATATGGAGTTTAACATCATTGTTCAAGAAACAATAAATTACTTACGAATTATCTTTAAAAATTAAAAGTACAGTTAATCAAAAAACATTTTATTACTAATATGAAAGCGAAATACAAGAAAACACGTTACCCCGCGTGTGGAGAACCATATTTCCACCAGCCGCGGTCGCAGATTGCAAAAATGGGTATCCCATTAAAAGAGGGTAGAAAGGAAATTAAATACTTCCATAGATGGAAAGATCGTAGAAGGAAAACTTCTCATTAAAATCCTACACCAATTGGCTTCTTAGATACAGGCGTGGAAGATTGTATTTAGACGTCTTCGACACATCTGAAGGCGAGCTGTATATGATGAATCACACAGAAGAGTTGGCAATTTGTAATTATTTAATTACAAATTGTCAACTTATTTGTTAAACTCTATTTTAAAGCACATACTTGAAAGTCGTAAAATTAGTCTTATAACGCAGAAAATATAATCTTTATGTTATGGAATATTCAAGAGTTAAAAATTTAATATAATAATAAACTTATGTTATGGACATCAGGAAGTTCAGGGATACTTTTAGATAAATAAAACAAAATTAAAAATCATATATTTTTTTAAAAATCATATATTTTTTTAAAAATCAGTTTCAGCATAAATTCGATTCGATTTTTTATTTGATTTGTTAAGCTGGATGCCTTTGAAATGTGAATATATCGTAGAATATTTAAAATAACACGAATATAGAGAGTCCCAAACGAGGAAGTACTGCAACGATTGAAGAAAGAAAAATAAATTGTCAAGACCATTAAGACCAGGAAGCTGGAATACTTGGGGCACATTATGTGAAACGATAAATACAAAGTGCCTCAATTGATTGGCCAGGGTAAAATTAACGGAAGGGGGATAGAAAACCTTGGAGAATGGTTCAGTTGCAGCACAACATCCCTGTTTAGAGCTGCCATATCGAAGGTAGAAATATCCATGATGCTGTCCAACCTCCGATATGAGAGGAACAACAACAGAAGAAGAATTGTTCCATGCTAGAAGCTTGAGATGATCTTGACAAAAATTATTTTGTAAACAATCTGTTCAGCAATTTGATTTATTCCCACCCTATAAATTCAAACCATAAAATAAGTTAACTGTTAAATGCTGTTTCGTCAACCTATTGTACATAATCATTGTGTGAATTTCAACCATCATTTCATTATATAAAAAAAAAATTAATATAAAAAACAATTATTAGTTATAAATAAACAAATTTGAGCTTATTTCCCCTTAGTATATAATACATTAAAAATATTTTCTTTTTACAATCTAACAAAAAAATATTAATACTACCTACCACATTTGTTCCCCTTTTTTTATTTATGCATTCTTATTCCTTCTAAAGTTTATCGTCCCTAATGTATCATCGTATTTGAATTTATATTATAATATATGTAATTCGTTCTAATAACTGTTTTTTTTCCCACCATTAATATCTTTGTAGTTTCTTCACATATTTATTTATAACTGCGCGAATACTTTTTAATTTCTATTATGTATAAATGTCCTTTCTAATCACAAGTTTTTTCCCCACCTATGATATTTGTGTGTAAAACTGTCTAAAGATTTCGTATATTTAATTTTAACTGTGACTTATCACACTACTGAGTTTTTTTGCCATTAAAATAGTAACTAACCGTTCTTCTAACTAACTGTAATTAGGAACCTAACCCAACTCCAGCAAGAACTTCTAAATTACAATGAAATTATTCCAATTGACATAGGAACAAATACAAATAAAGGTTCGAAGTATCATGAAAATTAATTTTAGCAATTCAAAAAAAAATTGTTACACCTGATAATGTCAAAATTTTTTGATGAAACAGCTGCTGGGAAAAATAAAAAAATAAAAATAGTGATATTATTAAAACAGCGTTTTATAATTTAACAGTTAATAATGTTGAAGTATCATAGTGTTTCGGCCAAAATAATAGACTCATAAAATAAGTGTATGTTTTTGACGTGAGGCGTCATAATTTTTTTTACGTAGAAGATATTCACGTGTTCAAAGTTTCATTTTAATATGAATGTGATGTGCGTTGGATCCTGTTGGCAAAACAGCGCCAAGTTGATTGAATGTATCAGCGGATCCAATAGAACAAATTTCCGTTCCAGTACCACCTATATCCAGAAACGACTCCGCGCAATTGATATAAAATGAATTCAAAGTTCACGGTCATTTGCTGATTTGCTAACGTTAAAGGGTTTGACGTGTTTCCGAACACATTTCACGAATAATATTTTTTTTATACCAATAACGAAAAAAAAGTAATATGTTGTTTATTCTACTAAAACTATTCTACTAAAACCATTTTTTTATGTTTCAAAAAATAAATTGGAAATATTGTTTAATCGGCTGATATGTTTATTTTTATGTCAAGTTAACAATAATGTAAAACTCCATATTTAAGTACTACCATAGCAAGGCAAATTATGTCACTCCCTTAATATATAATATAACTACTGAAAACGTACGCTTAACTCAATTTAAAACATTTCATGTGAGTGTATTAACCTTTTTATGTAATATTTGGTATCATATTTTGGTCATGAATTTTGGGTAAAATAGTATAATATTTTAGTGTTTATTTTTTATCTCATTAAAAAATAGTTTTAAAATATTTTTTGAGTAATCCACATTTTTAAATGTAGAATATTAAAAAAAAAACGTCGTTTTTGAGATTAAAATAGTTTATAAAGATAATGCACGATATTTAATTTTAAAACAAATGTAAAAAGTTTAAATCTCGATACAAAAATATTTTTGATATTAATTAAATAATTGCTTTGGGATTTTAAGGAACTCAAAGTATCCTTTAATTCATTTACATTAAATCCAAATGTTAGATTTCTGTGTTTTGTGAGTAAAATAATATTTGATATTCTATTCGACTCTGATTGTTCAAATAAATGTTTCATATTATTAAAAATGGTGCGCTAAGAATGCCAGAAAATTAAAAAATACATACAAGACGCTATATAAATTAACCTAGTTATTATTATAATAAGGAAACCAACTCGAGGCTGTATAATATGCCTTTCACAACTTTGTTTTGAAACCTATTAACATATATTATAATTAACCTATGTAAAGAAGTGGTTAAAAACATCGTTTTATTTAATTATAATATTATTTATCATTATGTATTTAGTGTGCTTCCACTTGTGTTTATGTTCAACCGGTCGAACATAAATACAAATGGAATTACACTATATAGTACATAATAATTAATAAATTTTGGATACATTTTTGTTTTGTTTTCATTATTTAAAATGAACTTCTACCGAGAAATTTCAATTAAAAACATTATCAAATGTTTGACATTTGCAAACTTCTAGAAAATAGACGTATAGTTTTAATTTGTATTATTTTTTTTTTACATCAAACCGATTTTCCACTTTCATTTGCTTTGATTGACGTATTATTGGTTTTGTATTATATAAAGCTACGCCGCCCATTAGGTGAGTGGAATGAAGTTTCAGCGTGAGCTGGTATTAGTATTCAGCGTCAGAGAGTTGATATGATGTTTTCGTCGCAGTGATATTTTCTGGTTTCAGCGCGCATTTTTCGATAAACCCTTCAATTAGCCGTATCCATCCGATAACAAGCGACGTACTACTTACGTTTGCCCATTCATTAACCGGCCGCGGTCGTATCTCTCTTATCGGAAAACCGCAATAATCTATATCACTGGAATTTTCCAGTTCAAAAAAGGAACTGTGAATCAAATGTCACATATCACTGAGGTAGTCCTATTCCCCTACTGAGAAAGACTGCCTGGAAAATTAAATATTAAACTGCACTGAACTTGAACTTGAAATTGAAATACGATGCAGAATAGAGGCAGCGCGTGTAGCATTTAATAATATGAGCAAGGTTAACTAACTAACTAACCATAACGCCGTCTCTCCGTAGGGGTTGGCAGAAAGAATGGACTGCCACAGTTTTTATTCCTGACATTTCCTCGATTCCTTAACATTCATATATCGTGTCATGCACGCACGTCGATTTCTCCGACTCCTCACGTGGCCGATATTTAATATTTGATTAATTTGATCGTTCCACGTTTTACTCGGTCTTTCTTTATTTCTAGTTCCACTTACATCGTTAACATATTTTTTTTTTACCATTCTTTAATAATAATAAAAATATGCAAACTTTTATAGTGCCGTTTTTGTGATGTAATCACCTCAAGGGCGCATTAAGACTTGTTTTAAATCTAAATGTGAACGCTGCATCTGATTGATATTCGCGATCGATTAGAAAGTATAATAGAAAAAAATATGCAGGTTTTAAATTGGGTATGAAATATGAAAATTATGGGTTTTCAGCTTAGATCTGAAATCTGTCGGATCATTTATGCATCTGAGTTGTGAAGGAAGATTGTTCCAAGCTGATGGGCCGGCTACCGTAAACGCTCGATCCCCGAAATTTGTTATTCTCTTCATTCTTTCTTCATTTATTATTTCCATGTGTACAAACCATCTTAACGCTCATTTAATTATTATGTTTATAACAGTATAATTCGCACCTCATTCACTTCTTATTTTTTGATTCGACACTCTATCATTTACAGATTTTCTACACATTTGTCTAAGAAAGGTTTTCTGGGACGATAATTTGTATTTGAAGCTCCGGCAAATAATCGTTAAGTTTTATGTTTGGACAGTGCTTTTGTATGGGGTGCGGAATAAATTCTTTGCAGGGTAGAAATTCATGAAATACAAAGAACAGGATTTGCAAAGATTTACCACCCGGACTCTGCACTCACATTAGAGTGGTCAATGAAACATTGTCACAAAAATATTTTTCATGTTTCGGGAATTATATGTTGCAATTTTACAAAATAAGCTTTTTTAAATTGTCTGAAAATATGTGTCTTATAATTAAATAAAGTTTAGTAATTATCACAATTTAAAAGAGATCTTCTGAGTGACTTTTAAGCAAAAATTATTATATTATATTTAAAATATTACCATGCAATTATGGCCACTCTATGGAATCAACAGGTTGTCCCAGAAGATTGAGAGAAGTATTTAGTTTCGAATTGATTTTTAAAACACGTTTTCTGAAAAAATATGTCATTAAATGACACCAAATTTTTTTCATTTAATTTTTGAAATATTTGTCATTTTTTAAGTGTTTTCGTTTATATAAAGAATTTTGACAGGTGTTTAACAATATTTTCATTTGTTCCAACGACAATTAGAATAATTTCTTCAATAATATTTTTAAGTTCTTAGTTTTGGATTGTTTTATGTGTCTTATTACATTAAATAAATAAAAAACGGTGGATACGTGGAGTAATAAATTATATTAAATTAAATTCAAAATTTGAATACATTTTGAAGTTCTAACTAGAGTTGGATTGTTTTAATTGCCTAATAACAGTTATTTAAAAGAATGGTGGATACGTGGAATATAAATTAAATTAACTTAAAAATCCGGATCGTCCTACTGACAATATGTACACCATCTAAAATAACAACATATATTATGTAATTTTTATTTTTGTTATTTTATTTTAAATCATTGTATTTTATATACTTTGTTTTAGATATTTTGTGGACGTTGGACGATCGAAGTGTGCGCCGTAGATGCTTATTGGTAGCGATGAGGTTCGCAACTCATCACATCGCGTCTCCCGCGAGGGCGAAAGGAGAATAAACGAGTGCCGCATCGGTTAAAGTGTGGCAGTCTATTCATTATGCCTACCCCTTCTGAGAGACGGCGTGATGGTTAGATAGTGAGCTATATTTTTTTCTACCCCAAAATAGGCTATGAGTCATGAGGAAATCCAATAGGAGTGCAAAGTGTTAATGAGCGTTGAGGAGCTGTTTAGAACTGCCAGTACAGAGACACCTACTCTTAAGTGATAACCAGCATTGGGGGGACACGCCATGACACTGAAAGAGAATAATATATTTTTTGACCACATCGCCTTTGAAACATATTTTATTTGTACAAAAGAAGTAATTGACATAACTATAACTCCAGTAAAAATATAATAACATATCGGAATGGAGTAAAAACTAAATGATTACTTATCAAATCAAATCAAATCAGTTTATTAACTCAAAAGACATTACAAACCGCAAAATGTTTAAAGCATCTATTGAGTACAGGTAAAATATTATAAAAATACAACATAATACCAGGAACGCATTAGAGATGGTTCGATATTAGGAAGACAAGATACTTTCTAAAGTCAAGAGTATTTGTTCCCTGAACGTACCTTCACTAATATAAAAGACGTCGATCTCTTATAAGTTATATGATTATATAAGAAAAAATATATCAAAAGTTGACGGTACATTTTGTTTCATTGAATCGGTTTGCTTATTATTTATTAATAGTAATGAGACAGGTCAGGTCAAGTTCAATTTAATAAACTTTAAGTTACGGCTGAATTGGAGACATAGTAAACTTCTTACGTATACCATTGGTTGTTATGTCACACGAACTTGAATATCCGTGCTCGTGACATGAATCTTCAAATATGCATATAATACAAACTTCGTTATGAAAAGAGCGCTTTTAACACATCTTGGCAGATGACTGTTGCAGCGCGTTCGCACAAAGCTTTATGAAATAACGTTTGATAAACTTTTATTACAAGTTCTAAATTCAAATAGTTGATTTTCTACCAAATATTCTACAACGGACATTTCTGATCATGAATAATTTAACACATTGTTGAAATATGTATAATTTTCATGGTTCTATGTAATTTTCAATTATTTATTAATGATTTACGCCCACTAACAGGGTTTTTTATAGAACATAGAAAAAAGGCTTTTACGAATTACAATGTATTTATTTTATTGAATATATTATGATATTCTACAGAAAGTGGTTCTTGGAAATATAATAAAACCTAAATGATGAAGGTATCTTTTAAAGTATACGAGTACTCATAAGTGTATAATTTTGTAAAAATACACGAATCACAGAAACAGTTAATTTCACCAAATCGATCTAATGAATTGTTAAACAGTATTAATAATCAGGATACAAATATTGATTTCTGAAAGTTCCTTGGAATTTTATTTGATAAGATTGTTTTACCTATGCCAAGACATAACCAAATGTATTGAAACATGTCACACCCATAAAATATTACAAAACTAATTTCAGTTTTTGCGCAATTGAAGTTTTCAACAATACAGTCCACTTAACAAAGAAAAATGGCTCGGAAAGCATGGTGATACACATAATATTATATATACCAAAAGTTACTGGAAAGAAACCGAAGATAGTTACCTAATATTCTGAACCAGTTTAAGTGTTATATATATCCCAGGCTACACTTTTTATTTTATTTTTAAGGAATAAACAATTCTTATTTGTATATAAATGATGGATATTAAATATTTAATAAACAAAACATTCGTATTTACTAGACAGATTAAAAAAATATATTTTATTTATATGGTAATACTAGTATTCGAAGCATACACGGTGAAAGAGGAACCGGAAACGTTATATTATTTGGATGAGTATAACGGAAGTAAATCTTCAGAAATTCAGTATCAGTTGGACAAACGCACCTCCGATGTCCGGCCAGCAAAACGGCAATTCTATTTTCAAATCGACCTCAGGGCGTCTCCAATCAAGACATCAGCTGACGCCAACGGTTGAATCATTCAATGCCGATTGATATTATCAAATCAAATTGGTAGAGCCATTCCGACTCAAGTTTACTGCGGCTACAATTTCAATACTACATTTCATTTTCAAATCTTTTAACAGAATTATTTAAATAATACATAAACATTGCACCGAATTGTAACATGGCATATATTGTATTTGAAATATTTTAACTAAATTATTGTATAACTGGAAATTTTATTGAGTATTAATTATATGAGTTTTTAAATCGGTACAATGAATATCATATCGCGTTATTCGTTCACGGGAGACATTGTATTTACAGACAAAATTCTCAAGACAATTGATGAATCTAAACTTTGATTCGAACTTCGGAAATTACGTCATATTGCTCGGATTTATTAACACATAAAATTCGCGCCAAAGATCCAAATACAACAAGTGTTCATTTTAAAATGCTTTGTGTATAGTGTTTGTGAAAATAATAATATTTTTCTCTTATCTTTTTTTTTTAATTATCAACAACCTCTTTATTCTCGTCTATACTTAATGACTCTTAAATAATTTTAACGATAATCCATTTTACTAAATGTTTTATTTTACGAAATACGTATTTTAAATAATTTTTACGAAAAAAAATCTGTTTTTTAGAAGTTTCATTATAGTTTGTGGGAATGACATCTTTGATATTTCTAAGGCATTATCTAATTTACATTTAAAATTGAGTTTTACATTATTGTTCAAGAAACAACAAATAGGTTTTTTAAAGGTTTTTAAAATAGAATATGTGAATATTTAGACGAATGTTTGGACACTCTTTTAATGATAGAGTGTTGAATGAAAATATAAGAAATAAATGATGGTGTTATAAACAAAATAATGAAAGGATCGTCAAGATGGCTTCTACACGTGGAATTAATGAATGAAGAAAGAATGTTAAAAAAGTATATGTAAACGATGTAAATGGAACTAGAAATAGAGGAAGACCGAAGAAAACGTGACACGATCAAATAAATCAAATATTGAATGTCGGCCACGCGAGGAGTCAGAGAAATCGCCGCATGACACGATGTATGAATGTTGATGAAGCGAGAGAAATATGTCGGGAAAGAAAAGTATGGCAGTCCATTCTTTCTGCCTACCCCTTCGGGGAGACGGCGAGATAGTTAGTTAGTTTAAATTATACATTTTTCACTAGTTTCAATCTAAGAGATTTGTTTGTATCGAAGTGTAACATTTTTCTCGTTCTTGGACCTTAAATGTGGTCTGTTCCCGTTGCTTTCCACATTTGTATACGTCAGGTTATTTGAATCCAATTACTGTATACAACATTTTAGCTTTTAATTCCTATGACATGTGATGGTTATATTAATCTATCGCAATTTAATTGTCACGTGAATTCTACACTAGACCAAAGACAGTTTAACAATCACACTGCCATCGTCAAGATCCTCTATTTCTGGTTCCATTTATATCGTTAACATATATTTGTTTACCATTCCTTCTTCATTCACACTTTCCATATGTCCGAACCATTTTAATGATCCTTTCATTATTTTGTTTATAACACCATCATTCGCACCGCATTCTTTTCTTATATTTTCATTCGACACTCTATCATACACTGCACATTCGTCTAAGAGATCTCATTTCTACTGCATTTATTCTACTTTCATCCTTCTTTTGCCAGTTCCATGCTTCGCTTTCATACATAAGGGTCGATGTATAATTTACAATATAATACATTATAAAGAAATGCCGTTATATCCGGTAAACGTTTTTATTGCCTCATAAGGACATAATTAAATTCTCCAATATTAAAAAAAAATACGATGACGCAGATAAAAGGGTAAGATAAGATTCGGTGAATGTTATAGAGGTAACGGTGAACATTCGTGATGTCCTAACAGGGCGAGATATATTATGTACAACTTACTAATTACTAAGCAATAAAGAAAACTCCTAACAAATTGTTATCGCATTTAAATGCATGGTATTTTGTTTATACAACAACAACAACAACAACAAAACCATCACGCCGTTTCCCCGCAGGGGTAGGCAGAGAGAATGGACCGCCACACTACTCTATCCTGGCACACCTCTCTAGCTTCCTCCACATTCATACATCGAGTCATACACGCACGTCGATTCTTCCAGCTTCTGACATGACCAACTTTTAATATTTGATTAATTTGGTCATGCCATGTTTTCCTCGGTCTACCTCGACTCCTTACTCCATTTACATTGTTAACGTATACTTTTTTTTTTTTTTTTTTTTTTTTGTTTATAATAATTATATTTAAAATAGTTTTTTAGATAATTTCGTTATATTTTGCCTTGCTTGGATTTGCAAATCGTAATTATAAACTATAAGGGTTAAATAATTAACGTGTTTTTTTTATTTGTTTTACCCATAAATATTACATCCTGTAAAAAAAATTGTTTTTACTGGTTTTCCCTAGTGCACAAAACACAAAATTTAAATTCTTGCCAAATTTTAAAAATGCATAAATTCACATGCTTCGCATTCGAAAAATTGATTTTAGAATTTCCTGTGTTCAAGTGTCCATATCGCTTCCCCATCCCATGTTCAAATTATCATTTTATTCGATTGTGTTAAATAGTTGAAGAACACTGTGAGTTGACGATCAATCCAGTCGCGTAACGTTATGATTATTGTTTGACTTTGATTTTGATTGCGACGATAATTCTAGTTCAAGTTTACTCAGTCGCATTTGATAGATGCCATGCACGCGGGTAGCATTGGGAAGCCAACTAGCAGGACGGAAAATTAATATCGGTTAACCACAATGGGCCCAATGCATATTGCACGGCAAATTGTTTAGAATTGAACATACTTCGCAACGAGCATCGGTGTTCTAGCGCCCGAACTGCTATCAAACACTTCTCAAACAAAATGTTTACAATGAAATAAATAATATAAAACCACACTTATTTTAATACGTTTATTCAAAATGTTGATTTGTAAGGGCATAATCCGATCAATGTGTGCTGCCAGATTGGATTGAAGATACTTGAATATTGGTGTAAAATAAATATTAAATTTTAGTGAAAACGTACGTTTTTTAGGAGTCTGATGATACTATTTTCTACAATCACTATTGGATTCACATTTCAATAACTTTATAAAATAAAAATATTATCACACATACTAATATATATTACAAATTTAAACTTTGTACACTTCATAAGGAGGAGTTCCATCCTAACCATGTTATAATAAAATTGTATTGTTTGGTGATAGTAAATACAAATAAAAAGGTTTATTTGGTTAAACTTTATTCAATTAAAATAAAATGATTAATGTTTATTGCTCTGATGAAGCTCTGATTGAAGAGATATCAGTTAGTAGTTTTAAAAACAAATAAAAGGGTGAATAAACAAAAAATATATTGATTATTATTTCTTAAACAATGACATAAACTCCATTTAAAAATTGAAAATATATGAATACGTCTATTTTATAGAAGTCTTATTACAGTTTATGGGAATCACATGTTTCGTCTTTCTTAGGCATTATCAAATATTTACTATCAAACAGACGTTTTCATTCGTATTAATTAAATAATATATTGCACACGTGTTTTAATTTACGTATAGACGACTTATCCTAAATTAAATGCTTCATACAAACGTTTTAAATTCAAATATTTATTTACCATATTTGAGAAACACAAGCTTCATATTATAAGATAGGTAAGGGATGCTTTTCATAAAAGCTTTCACATTTTGCATCCAGTGTGTCGCGAGATTTCCAGTAAATCCGTTCACATGTTACACGATACATTATGCATTCATTGTTCGAGGCGAAGGTTGTATGATATAACGATATCGCTAGCTTAATTATAACATGTGCATCCTCTACCATATTCTCTTCTGCTTCCTATGAAACCGATACCCCTTCACTTATACCATAATACATCGCAAACAAGTTCACATCCCTTGTTAGGACACCAACGTGCATTACGTTGAACCTCGCAAGGCGAGAGATAATCCTGATCCTCAGATGCTGAACCATATCGCCTTGAATACAGATTTTGTTTCCTCGGGGCTCAGTTTGCCGACTAGATCCTTTTACAAGCAAGAACGTTGCTTCAAGGATAATTCCCGCTACTAAACTATGATATATACTTGCACTTTGGATCCAAATATATGATCCCGTAAATTAAAAGGAATACTTATTGTTCCTCTAATATCACAATTTGATTCTCTAATTCAATGTTGTAAGGTATGATTATAATCTGCCGATTAGTTTTATTCATATTCACTATACAGAAAAATTTCCATTCTCTTGTAAATTCCGATATTTACATACGAGTAAGTGCATCGAACACTGCTGTATGCAAATGGTTTCACGTTTACAAAAACGATGTTTACCCTTTTAAAACATTTTTATAGAGTTTCATTTTAGGAATTTAATACTGAGAATAACCGACATTTTCTACGCTACTCCCTCAAATAATGTAATAAAGCTTGTAGAGAATGTACATTTTCCAAAATATTTAATACGGAGTTTAACAATATTATTCAAGCAGATGTATTTCCTACTTTCATATTAATTTTTGCATTGACGAGAATTGGTTGAAAAACGTAATTAAATATCCCATTATTTTTTTTATTATGTATATCTGATAATTTATTTTCAATAATATAAATAATATAAAGTGTCCCGATTTGTAAAATTTATTACCCGAGGGGGCATAAGGGAAAATACTAACCAAACAGTTTGGTTTCAGTAGTTTCTTAAATATAACATAGCTATCCTCTTGCTTTATACTGACAAAAGATTATTCCCAACGCTGAAAGAATAATCGAGTCAATCTTATTAATCTTCGACATCTATATTAAATATTGCAGATCTATCATGTAAACAGCGATCAAAGAAGCATCGGTTGCGTATATGAGTAGCAATCGTCTGATTGAAATGTCGTTCATATTGTAAACAATCTTTCGAATTTCAACAAATTCGTTCATTTGTTCCAAACTCAATCATGTTTGGACAATTTTAACATACTTTTTTTATAAACTTCTTTTAGCTATTCTAAACCGGTTTCCATATTCTCTCATATATACAAATATCTTTCACCAGAGTAATGATTTATAATTTCCATTTGATAAATACAATATTTGTAGGTATACTATTGTTGGAAGGTGTTTAAGCATGCGGTGTTACTATAACTATACCTTGACGTCCCTGGAAATGACACAAGTCGACCACAATGGTAAGGGAATAGGAAATTGAGGCATTTTTGTCTGTGTTTTTATACTTCCTGAATGATTTACGATTGTTGTATATTTGTATGTAATTATTAAAATTAGTAAGTATGTAAATTGTAATGTTGACCCAGAGTATGTTGTAGATGTTTTTATGAGTAGTGTACTCATGAGAATCAAATCAAATCAAATCAGTTTATTTCATCAATAGACATTACAAAAGTAATTTTTAAGATATCTATTGAGAACAGGTAAAATAATATATCGTGTACTACCAGAAACGCACGAGAGATGGTTCGACATTAGGAAGACAGGATAAATAAAGGATAAATTAAGAGAATTTGCCTTCTGAACGTACTTTCACTAATATGAAAGACGTCGATCTCCGAGGAGACCGCGTTCAGCAGACTAATTGCTCTTCCCACCGGTGTCATCAGAGAATATAGTATAACCACGGAATGTATACAAAATGAAATAAAATAGGACCCTCCCTATTGAACAAGCTTATAATGGTACGAAGAAAAAGATGTAACAAAATAATTTTCATCATTAATTAGATGATGAAATTATACTACTTTAGAAACACAGCGAAATAGAAATTCGCATTAGTAAAAAGGAAACCGGGTTTATTAAGTTATCTATCGTAAAAACGAATATATTTTAACTAACTAACTAACTAACCATCACGCCGTCTCCCCGAAAGGGTAGGCAGAAAGAATGGACTGTCACACTTTTACTGATGCGGCACTCCATCTTTCTCTTTTCGCCCCGCGGGAGACGCGGTGTGATGGGTTGCGAACCTCATCGCCACCAATAGGCATCTCCCGCGCACACTTCGATCGTCCAACACCCACAAAATAAATCTAAAACACAATATAAATACAATAATATAAAATAAAAGAATAAAATAAAAATAATTTATTAAATATTCTTTTTAGATGGTGCACATATTGTCTATTTAAATATAATGTTTTTTTCGATGTTGCACATGTTGACATGGACGATCCGGACTTTTATGTTTATTTAATTTACATGAATCCACCGTTTTTTAAATTAGCTGTAATAAGGTAGATTATTAATATAGAATATATTTTTAAACCAATAAAATTAATATGCCGTAAGTGTAGAATAATCATCATCCAAAGCAAATAGGACAGTTTATTTACGACGGAGCGGTTTATTTTTCTACCGGTAAATACATCAATCTCCAGAGTAAATAATGGAGTATTACCGATATTTAGATTACGCGGATCTTTTTCAGGAGATTAAAATACTTTTGGCACCTTCTCTATTCTCTAGAAATGCGTAAGCACCACTCGTCTCCGCGATATTTTTATATGAGCTGCAACAGGCTCAGAAGAATATTTTTGCGTCATCAATGTTATCTTTGAGCATAAGTCCGCGCCAGTAGGGCGTGGTTATTATTGCTTGAAACTAACACAGTGGCGACGAGAAAAAAATCTTTAGAAGTTTTTTTTTTAAAAGACATTTAAATTTTTTATTACGAACGTTGATCCGATAACTATATTTCATATATATTCGATTTCTAAATAACTAACTAGCCAATACGCCGTCTCCCAGAAGGGGTTGACAGAAATAATGGAATGCCACATATTTCTTTCCTGACATATTTCTGTCGCTTCCTGAACATTCATACATCGTGTCATGCACGCGCGTCGATTTCTCTGACTCCCTCCTCACATGGCCGACATTCAATTTTTGATTTATTTGATCATGCCACGTTTTCCTCGGTCTTCCTCTATTTCTGGTTCCATTTACATCATTAACATATCTATTTTTAACAACTCTTTCTTCATTCATTCTTTTCATATGTCCAAACCATCGAAACCATCGTAATATATTTTACAATACATAGGCTATTGTTTTATTTATTAGGGCCTAAAACATCCCAAAACATTTTTTTTCCTTATCCGGAACAGTGTAACCCGTGCCGACTTGCGCGCAAAGATGTCACATACAAATTGCGTCACAGGAGCGGCGCGTTGTTGTTGTTGTTATCATTTAGTCTCGGCTTGTCGGGTATTAAGCTCGGATTGTTTTATATTTCGTAGATGTCAGTGGAACTAAGAAGCAATTAAAAAAGTGTTTCTTGGTTGGTGAAGTAAATCACCAAATAACAGGTGTAAACTAACATCTAATCGTCAAGTTCTCGCAGATCTATTATTCAACATACGTGACGTTATTTTGACTGTTAATGAAAGCGCAAATCTTGTCATTCTGGAGTGCAATATATTCTGAAAAAAGGCTAGAATACCTACCAGAGCTGTTCTTAATTATGATAAGAAGTTAGTGGATCTTTATCAGGTCTGACGAGAACTGCAAAAAATAGCAAGACGATTCAGGACTTACATAGGCGCAGCGAAGAGAACTTTCAACTTAAATTAGATAATTTATTCGATATCGCATACGCCAATGCTCTTGAATGTGCTCTGATACGACAGCATCTTATACAGGATGCTTGAACGGAGCTTGTGTGCAAAAACTAGAAAGAGATTTGTTACTCTTTGCTTGCCGCCATCATATATACGAACTGATGCTCAAAAGTGCGTTTGAATCGCAAAATCGATTGTACGAGATGATTATAGCGAACTCATTGAAATCGCTATTGTTTTTCTGGGTGGAAGCAATGAAAATTAAATAAAAATCAGACCTGCTGGCCCAATGCATCATGCACGATGGATGGCAAGAGCTATTTACTCCTTAAAAATACGTTTGCTGCAGTCCCAATTTCAAATGTGCGCTAAGGACAAATAAGCTTTACGAGATGTTTGTTTATTTATTGTAGCAGTTTATGTGAAGTCCTGGCTTGAATGAAGTTTGGCGATAAAAGCCCCGAATCAAGATATTTGTTTTTTTAAAGATTACGAAGAAGTTGACCATTTCCAAAGCGGCTTTAAACAAGTTCAGTCAAGATTTGTGATACTTGTCAGAGAAAATAGTCGTCCTTTTAATTTTTTATGACAACGTTGATGAGCAGATCAAAGGAAACATTGTAGAAAACTTACAAAAATAAAGTTTTGGTGATTCGTGAAAGAGATATGTTCCATCGAAGGAACAGAGGTCTGGTTCTCTATATGGTACGTAAGTAGTGTTTAATCTGGTATTTAATTTAGAACTTATTTGTTTTATTCATAGGTACTACAAGTATTAGGTCCTTACATATGAAATTGGCGTTTTGAATGGGAGGAACATAATATTGATTTTTTTTAAATGTAATATATTTATTTAATCAAAGTATGTACCATTGCTATCTATGCACTTTTGCCATCTCAAAGGTAGTTCATCGATCTCTTTACTAAAAAAAACCATTCGGACGAGAATCAATAAAATCTTTGAAGTCGGTTTGGACTGCCCCATCGGAGTTGAATTTTTTCCCTTGCAAGAAGTTATCCAAATTTCGAAAAAAATAGTAATCTGTTGGGGCAAGGTCCGGAGAGTACGGTGGATGTCTTAGACATTCCAATTGAAGCTCTTCTAATTTGGTAGCCGTCTGTTGTGCAGTGTGGTCTAGCGTTATCATGAAGCAGCAGTGGCCTAGAGCGATTAACCAGCCTCGGTTGTTTAGCAGCTAGCTTTTCCATCATGGTTTGCAGTTGCTGACAATAGACATCTGCCGTAATCGTCTGGCCAGATTTAAGAAAGCTGTAGTGAACGACACCAGCACTAGTCCGCCAAACGCTCACAAGTAACTTTTTTGGAGTCAATTTTTGCTTAGGGCATGGCTTGGCTGGTTCGGCAGGGTTCAGCCATTGCGATGAGCGCTTCCGATTATCATACAGGATCCACTTTTCATCACAGGTAATGATTCGATTCAAAATCCCTTCATTATTGTGCCGGTTGAGTAATGCAACGCAGCAGTCAACGCGCGTTTGTTGATTTGCTTCACTCAATTCGTGAGGTACCCACCTTTCAAGCTTTTTCACCTTCCCAATTTGCTTCAAGTGGATTAAAACAGTTTTATCACTAACACCGCAGCCTGCAGCTAACTCGGACGTGGTTTGCGATGGATCCGCTTCCACAATAGCCTTCAATTCTTCATTATCAACTTTGGTCTCCGGCCGTCCACGGGGCTTGTTCTGCAGGTCAAAATTTCCAGAACAAAAACGTTGGAACCAAAAACGCACTGTTTTCTTTTGCGGCACCGTCGCCATACACATCATTAATCCTTCGAGCCGTTTCTGCAGCACTGGTGCCACGGTGGAACTCGTACTCGTAAATAACGCGATATTTCAAGTTTTCCATTTTGTAAACTGAGTGACGCAAAGAAAAAAAACAATTGAGGAAAAAACAAATGAATTATATTTTTCGAAACACAAATACTTGAGTAAATAGCTGTATAAATTTGAATTTGGAATTCCTAACCAAAGAGAAGATATTTGAGATCAAAGTTGCCAGTACGGCGAAACGCCAATTTCATATGTAAGGACCTAATATTTGTTATCTTGTTTTATGGAAATTTTTGAGTGATTTTTTTTCTGTCAAAAAGTAAAGATTTATTTTCACGACTGAAACTTGATAGTAGTTTCCTTCAAGAAATTGTATCTTCATAGAAAGACAGCGCGGCGTTTGTGGAAGCTAAAAAGAAGGTTACTAGCTTAAAAGCAGTTAATGACACAGCTGAAAGAGCTGTTAATCTAATGACAGACTTTCATGGTTTGACTACCGCAGATGAAGAACATAAACAGTTCATATTATGTTGTGTGTAAGAACATAAAAAAATTTACCCAGACTGTAAAAAAAGAGACTTTGAAGAGGAAATATCCAAGTAAATAAATATAAATTTGGATCTTTTTTGATAATTATAAGAAAAGCATTATATACTCGTAAATATATGTGTTCATAAATATTTATCCAACACAATGGTTTTAAGTGATCATCAACAACTACATTTAAGAGACACTTTAAGCAGCTATTTTCTAAAACTTTGAGGGCAAGTCGGCACGGGTTAGAATTAACGTAGGAAATTGAAATTCTGTATCTAGGTAACTAGTAAACATATTATATATTCAAAAAATAGTTTTTCAATTACATTAGTAATATGTATTCAAGTTTAAAATTTACAGCGAGTTTGCTTGGATTAAAACATTGTTTTATAGATATAGACACACATTTTTGCATCCATACATATGTCATTTAATCCAATAAATAAACTAATTGATATTAAACTTCAATTGTATTTGTTGAATATATATTGGATTTATTTATATACTCGAATTTAGCAATAGCGAAGCGTTGCCGGGTCAGCTAGTATATTATATTTTACATAACGGGTCTACAATTGAATGGAAAATAGAAAATCGATTACTGCCAAATATATTGTTTTATTATGATTCCATCCTTTGCAGCTCTAATGGATGGGGAAAACCGAATAAGGCGACGCCAACCTAATGGACCAAGATATGTGCCATATTATATTTAAATTCAGTAATAATAAAAACAAAAGTACCAATTTTTCAAACGTTACATATAAATATGTCAGCTATAATAAAATTTAAAATCCATTATTTTGAATAAGAATCCTCTTGAATAACTGTAATACCAATATTTGAGTTCAGTAAATTTTACACAATATTTTTGTATAGAAGCGTGTTAACCCCCCCCCCCTACCCCCGATCTGTATGTATATAAAGAACTCAGTTTGCATTAGTGTCACCAGTCTGTCGAAGCCAGCGAGTCTGGCGAAACCGGTCGCGGTCGAAATAAAGACAAAAGTGGAAGTAGTTAAAAAACATCGTTTTATTTCACTATTATTTAAAATGAACTTTCATCAAGAGATTTCAGTAAAATCATTTCATTATCTTAGAAAATGATTTTTTTTAAATATATTTAACTGGAGAATGCAAAGGGAAAGGACTCCAGTTCCATTTAGTTGAAGCTTTATTTGTTTTGTTTTCAGCCCATTCTATTGATTTCAGTTAGTGATGCATATTTTAAAATAATCCTTCTGCTATTGACATCCTTGTGGAGAGCACGACGTATTCGGGGGCAAAACGCTCAATGATCGCGTTTCGTTATCCGACTGTGGCCAAAAAATATTACGATGTGCACTTTTTTTCATTTAAAACCATTTTTTAAGCTTTTGAAACACTATGGCAATTTAAACCGTTACATATTTTGATCCGCTTTGTTTGAAATAGGATGAATTTTAACATTTATAAGCTTTTTCCTTTATATATTTAAGCAATCTAATTATTTCGGTTATATTCACATTATGTTTTATGAAAGGATCGCTGCGTTGGTTCAGACATATGGAGCGCATGGATGAAGAAAAAATGGCTAAGAAAGTATGCGTTAATGATGTAAATGGAGTACGGAGTCGAGGCAGACCAAGGAAAACATGGCATGACCAAATTAATCAAATTTTAAAGGTTGGTCATGTAAGAAGTCGGAAGAATCGACGTACGTGAATGAATCGCTGTATGAATGTGAAGGAAACTAGAGAGGTGTGCCAGGATAGGGTAATGTGGGGTCCATGCTCTCTGCCTACCCTTACGGAGAAACGGTGTGATGGTTTGTTGTTGTTGTTGTTGTTATGTTTTCACTAGTCATGAGTGATTGAGAGAAATATAAAAAAGCAAAATAAGCAATATAAAGTTTGTAAGATGCAAGTTAAGATAGAAGCGAGAGTAGAATTAATGTGGTAGGGATGAAATCTCTTGGACGTGTGTGTGGTTAAACGTTGTACGAGAGAATTTCAAATTTGGACATCTGGAAGGAATTAAGAACAGAAGAAAGTAATATGATCATTGCGTTGGTTTGGACTATGGATGCGCCATCCGCTCACGAGTTAACTCAAAGAGTCGACTCACGACTATTATTTATTTTTATTTTTATAAACTATATTTTATTATATTATTTTATTAATTTATTGTATAGTTTATTATATTATTTTATTATTTTATTTTATTTTATTTTATTTTATTTTATTTTATTTTATTTTATTTTATTTTATATCATTGTATTTTATATTATTTGTTTTAGATTTATTTTGTGGGTGCTTGACGATCGAAGTGTGCGCGGGAGATGCCTATTGGTGGCGATGAGGTTCGCAACCCATCACACCGCGTCTCCCGCGGAGCGAAAAGAGAAGGATGGAGTGCCGCATCAGTAAAAGTGTGACAGTCCATTCTTTCTGCCTACCCTTTCGGGGAGCACACATTTTAAACAAATTAAAATTAAATATCAAACGTGTTTCAGACTAGCCAGCCCTTCGTCGGTGATATTATATAGATATTTAAAATATTATAAAATTATTCACATATAGGGTCAGTTTTGATAGATGTTATTTGTTGATGTTTGGAACGCTTATGCTTTTGTTTATAAAAAATATTATGAATTAATTAAAAATAAAATAAAAAACATCTACAACACAAAGTATGGCGAACATAAAAGGAATAAATTATTTTTTAGGATTCAAAAATATTTTTAATTGTTAGGTTTTGAATAAACGAATAATACGCCATTGTATATACATATGTTTTTTCATTATCTTAAAGGTTCGCTCATCTATCGCTAACGTACTTTTTAAATCCATTCACTTGTTCCAAAATTTCGATTGCATAAAATATATTAGGTGATAAAAGCAAAAGAGTGTACCGAGGTTTGGCGAATGTGTAGTACTGAGCTAAGAATAATCCAAATTCTATTTCTGAATCATATATCGCATTTCTGACC
Source organism: Lepidostoma basale (assembly GCA_022606425.2). Classification (NCBI taxonomy): domain Eukaryota; kingdom Metazoa; phylum Arthropoda; class Insecta; order Trichoptera; family Lepidostomatidae; genus Lepidostoma; species Lepidostoma basale. Next base: position 77,892 of record JAHDVF020000453.1, on the reverse strand, counting down.
GCGCGTTATAATGTACATATTAGAATGACCACTCTGAATACGACTTTCGGATTGCCAGGACTCTTAGAAAAACGGGCATGATACAAACACGAAATTAATTTTTCTCGTAGAGAAATCTACGTTTAACACTGAAGTCTCCAAAATATAAATCTCAAATTAAAAAAGAATTCGTTGACATAATACCAGGGAATAATGGATTGAATGTTTTTAACCCTTCGTTGTATTTATTTTTTAAATTTACCAAAAAACATTTTTAGTTAACAATTGCAAAACAGAATGTGGGTTATTTTATTTTATTTTTTATTTAAATATTTAATAGAATAAATGCAGTAGATTTGAGATCTCTAAGACGAATGTGTGGTTACTCTGTGTATAATAGAGTGTCGAATGAAAATATAAGAAGTGAATGCGGAATGCGAATGATGGTGTTATAAACAAAATAATGAAAGGATCATTGAGATCATTTGGGCACATGGAAAGAATGAATGAAGAAAGAATGGTAAAAATAATGTATGTTAACGATGTAAATGGAACTAGAAATAGAGGAAAACGTGGCACGATAATATAAATCAAATATTAAGAGAAATCGACGCGCGTGCATGACACGATGTATGAATGTTCAGGAAGCGACAGAAATATGTCAGGAAAGAAATGTGAAATCGACGCGCGTGTTTAAATTGAATATACTAGAAAACTAACTTTGATATAACATATTTAATATTAAAAAAAAAAAAAAAAAAAACTTCATGCCATTTACCCACCCCACCCATTGTAGGCAGAGAGGATGGACTTCCACACTACTCTATCTTGACACACCTATCTAGCTTCCTCCGCATTCATACAACGATTTATACACGCACGTCGATACTTCCGACTTCTAACATGACCAACCTTTAAAATTGGATTAATTTGGTCATACCCTGTTTTCCTCGGTCTATTTTGACTCCGTGCTCCATTTGCATCATTAACGTATACTTTCTTAACCATATTTTCTCCATCCATGCGCTCCATATGTCCGAACCAACGCAGCGATTCTTTCGTAATTTTGTTCATAATACCTTCTTCCGCTCTACACTCCTTTCTTATACCAACATTTGAAATTCTGTCGTACATCGATCTACCACACATACGTCTTTATTTTATTATGTTCTAAATTACTTCATGGCAATGTAACGCAATCGATTTCTGCATCAAAACTGTCATAATCTGGACACTCTAACTCTGGTGGATCTGTTTCCGTTTCTCAATAATGATCAGCCTCCTGCGAAGTCAATTCACAGCTGTCGATCCATCTGTTTGATGGTCTGCCCGAGGATCATCTACCTTGAAGTAATGTGGTAAATACTCACATGGAAATGTAGTATTTATTTATTTAAATAGTGCATTGTTTTGGCCGAATCACTATGATACTTCAACATTATTACTGTTAAAATTTATAATACTGTTATAATATCATAATTTATTTTTATTCACTGAGAATCTCGCGACAGCTGTTTCGCCAACATCGGTTGAATTCCAGTGAATAAAATAAATTGTAATATTATAACTGTGTTATAAATTTTAACAGTAATAATTTATTTATTTACTTGAACTTGAACTTGAACAGAACGTTTTTTCAAACTTACAGAGTGTCTAATAAACTGAAAGTAAACGAAGCAGATCAACCATCATCCATATATCAAAATAAAATTGATTTTTAAACTAGCACCACTTGCGATGCCCTGTATATCTTAATAGGTAGATGGGAATATAGAGTGTAGTGTACAATAAGATTATGTATGATATTAAAATTTAAATTTTAGTAGGTTTTTCGGTTTGTCGCAATTTTGTTACACAATGCAATGAAGGGTTAATACGTTTTCCAAAAAAAAGGTATTACATTCCAATTTCTAGATTAATTTCTTTTTAAGTAATTGCTTGTTTTATGTTAATTAAAAAATCTTTATGGTTACTTAGAAGCTTTTAACTTGAGTGTTTTATATAACGTGAAATTGTGCCATAAACAATTTTTAAATAAAAATAATTATATACAGGTAAGAAATACAATTTTTGGGCATATTAAAGACCACCCGCTAGAAAAAAAGTTTAAGACTTAAAAAAAATCTTGCGAGATTATTTGTGATAATGGATTGGGTCATGTCAATCGCAAGCTTAATTTTTAATGATAAAAATAAAAAATAACATTTTACACCGAGAAAGGGTCTCTGTGGCCCAAATATGTTTGTGAAAAGTGCACAAAAATGTTGTGAAAGTACAATATTAAAAAAAAACATTTTAACATGAATCCACATCACAAAATGGTCGCGAATATAGAAGAAATTCCTTGAGTTCATTTTTCATTCATCCTTTCATTATCTATCTACTGTCCAAATCATTGCTAAATGACCCTTTTGTATTTTCTGTTAGGGTGGGTCCTCCTCCCTAACATTCCTTATATTTTCTTTCGGTATTCTATGTCACAATTTTTTTTCGAGTATTTACATTTCAAAGTTAATTATTCTGAGCTCACTCTCATCCTAATTTTGCCAACTCCAAGATACACATTGCTACTCTTTTGGGTGCGAATTTAATAAAATACGATAATTAAAAAAAAAAGGTTTGTTCGGCATATACCTGGCTTAGTTTTTATTTATTTTAAACAAAAACAAAAACACAAAGAAATTCACTATCAAAAGCGTTCATCACAAGTAAAACGTAATGCAATAATATATTCACAATTACAACAAAAATAATGCTTCCCATAGGTGAACCACACTACTACAAAATAAGTCAACCTCTAAAGTGACACGGTTACGCAAATATATTGTTCTAACTACTACCATAACCATTGGCAGGTTGGTTATGTTATATGAGATATAAAACAATCTCTGTCACCTTTGTCGAAGATAATCATCGGGGACGTACGTCATTTAGGATTTCTGAATTATGTATACTCATATAGCCATCTCTAAAGTGACTGATAGGTGACACAGCATCCTTACCAAAATAATTGTCGGAAAGGGAAAAGTCCATACTATTTGAGACATTTATCGGAGAATATCGAACTTCACATTAAATTCTTACCAGTTAAATACGGTTTCTTCACCTGAAAGTTACTACAAATCTTAGCATGGTTTGTCAAACAACAACCCCAAAACGGTTAAAATGAGTGGCTAAACGAGCGTGCTACCTTTTTTTCTCATACTCATATTTCACCACTTTTAGCGGCATCGAAGGCATGTAGATGATATTCAATTAAATTGTTGAAAAATTATGCCGTGAATTATGGAAAATTCCAGAAAATAAAAGACGTTTTGAAAGTAAGAAATACGGTTTTCCGTGCGAAAGTAATGCGTAAATGTCATTAATAAAAACATATATCTTCACAATAAATGCATAGAGTTGATATAAGAAAACATTACATATTTTTCCGGTTATCTGCTGTTTAGTAAAATTATTGTCAGGAGTCGGAAAAACCCCAGGAGGCTAGAGCAGCACCCTCATCAAGAAAGAGGAGTACGGCGCACCGCGGCGGCTCACTTCACATACCTACGCCGTTAGTTTATATGATAGAAAATCTGCAATTATTTATTAAGAACACGTTTTGTCGCTAAAAATGGTCATGTACTGACAGGGGGAGGACACAACATAGAAAACTGACCCCCTAAGAGTCGTCGATTGAGAAAAAAAGAAAGCGCAATGGTCAGCCATCATCATCATCATCGTAGGCCTCTCCCAAAGCACGCCACCGCCCCCTATCCATTGCTGCTCCCATCCATCCAGGTCCAGCAATCCTCTTCAGATCGTCGCTCCAGCGGGCAGGGGGACGTCCAACTCTGCGGAGTCTTGTACGCGGTCTCCACTCCAGAACCCGTCTCCCCCATCGGCCGTCGGTTCTCCGACAGATATGATATTACGAAAAAAAAAATATCCAAGCATATTAACACATTATTTGTGATATTATACGAGTATACACAAATTTCGACACCGTACGCAACCCCCGTGGCTTAGGTGTTAGCGCGCGGTCTTTCTTTTCTACGCTTATCCAAGAATCTCAAGATCAAATCCCGGTCATATATTTTTCTCAATTAATACATTATTTGAACATCGTTACTATAAATGTAAATGTTATTGCAACAATTCGTTTTCAAATAACTACGCGTTAAAAGGACATTTTAATAATTCTATTTTTTTAATTTTCAAATTTGTGGCAAAAAAAAAAATAGAAAGAAATACCATATGTATACATGCTTCACAGTTTGAGAAACTTTAGATATTAGGTACATTCAATAATTAACATCGTACAAGATAAAAACAGATTTACAATATTGATGAATGATGTATCATTTTATAAGTGTCGATATTTCAAATAATGACAATAATAAGGTCAGCTTATTAAAAAATATATATACATATATATCTCGAGGGTAGTCTTATAAACAAGAAAATTCGCAACTTTTATGAACCCTGGATGGTTCAGGTGTTAGTGCGCCGAATCGTAAAAATTTTCTATTAACGCGAAATTATTTAAAATGAATTATAGCAATAATATTTCAATTTATAATAAGGATGTTATACAAAAATAATTTTATTTTTATTTTTATTATATTGAGAAAAAAAAACGACCAAGATTTGAACTCAAGACTCTCGGATAGAAAAGAAAACTCTGCGCGCTAACACCTGAGCCACCGGGGGGTTGAGTGTGGTGGAAAAATTGTGTATGTAATGTGTAAACATGCTATGCTCAAAAATACATATTTTTTTAGAATTTGGCTGACCATTGCGCTTTTTTAATTTCTCAATCGACGATTTTTAGGGGTACTAAAACACCGCAGATTACCATACCGAAGTCAGTTTTCTATGTCGTGCCCTCCTCTTGTGGGTATAACACATCTCAAAACAGATAAGGTAATATTAACATTTGAAGTCTTTTCAGAATTTGTTTGTGAAATGAATTATTATGTGCATTGAAATGAACCGTACAACGATGAGTGTGTGCAAACATATGCTGTGCTTGCTAATATGTATTAAAGATGTCAATATAACGCGTCTAACGGCACCTCAAATAACCGCGCGAAGAAATATAAATACACCTCAAAACTTTCAGAGACTTTTCAAGAAATTCAGTTATAAGTTGTTAGGGCCGACTTTGACCTCTTTCCATAAGGCAACCTGTAGCTATATTTACGCAAACAAGTGACTTAATTGAGGAGAAATTGTTTATAAACTTGCAAAATGAAAATATTTACATCGGCAACATTATGTAATAATAACAAAACTATATAAATAGAATCACACAAATTTATGCGAGTCCGCGTGAATGTAAGAGTTTTAAATAATTTTAAAAAAAAGTGCTCACCTTATAGTCTTCAGTGAGAGGGGAACTGCTTTCGTTTTCATTCACCATGATTGAAGCACATGCACGACCGAACTTCGAAGAAATCCGTCAGCGGACGAGAGAGATATCCCCACAAAACTTTTATTTATCAGAAAGCTCGCGGTGTTTAATAAACGGGAGGAGCGTCGCGCGCGCGTGTGATGCCCGCCGCGAGTGGACCTAGAATGCTCGTCGCGGCCCACGCCTCCCGAACATATACCCCAGCGCGGCAACTACGTGGTGAGACACAGACGCACCACTGCAATTTTCTCCTGAATTTATTTTCCTTTAATATTTAAAACAAATCGATTCTTTCTTACTTCATATGTTAATATAAATAAAATTAAAAACTAACTAACTAACCATCACGCCGTCTCCCCGAAGGGGTAGGCAGAAATAATGGACTGCCACACTTTTCTTTCCTAACATATTTTTCCCGCTTCCTCAACATTCATACATCGTGTCATGCACGCGCGTCGATTTCTCTGACTCCTCACATGGCCGACATTCAATATTTGATTTATTTGATCGTGCCACGTTTTCCTCGGTCTTCCTCTATTTCTGGTTCCATTTACATCATTAACATATAATTTTTTTACCATTCTTTCTTCATTCATTCTTTCCATATGTCCAAACCATCTTAATGATCCTTTCATTATTTTGTTCATGACACCATCATTCGCACCGCATTCACTTCTTATATTTTCATTCGACACTCTATCATACACAGAATATCCACACATTCGTCTAAGAGATCTCATTTCTACTGCATTTATTCTACTTTCATCCTTCCTTTGCCAGTTCCATGCTTCGCTTCCATACATAAGGGTCGGTAGATGAACACCATTGTGCACTAAAATTAATTAAATACAAATAAGCAAAAAATAACTGAGAACAACTATTCATACATCCAGGGACAATATGGCTAGATGGGATAACCTTTAAGGCGGAATGATGCTCTGCCTTCGTGGGATGTAGGATTTCCATGCAGCGCATAACAAAGTGTCATTTCTGCCCTGTGGCATACTCGAATGCAATGCATCGTGCTGCAGAGCGATAGTTTTGTCTACATTATTTGATTTTAACATAAAACGCAAGGTTTTCCACGAATTTATTCTATTAAGGTTTCCGTTCACACATTAGCTTTAGAATCATGATTTTATTCGTTCAGCTAGCATTATTTTCTTGTCATTAGAAATCAATAAAATATATTAACCTCATTCTTCTTAGAGAAACAAATGGTAAAAAATATATATGTTAACGATGTAAATGGGACCAGAAATAGAAGAATACCGGAAAAAACGTGGCACGATCAAATAAATCAAATATTGAATGTAGGCCATGTGAGGAGTCAGAGAAATCGACGCGCGTGCATGACACGATGAATGAATGTTGAACAAGCGAGAGAAATATGTCAGGAAAGACAAGTGTGGCAGTCCATTATTTCTGCCTACCCCTTCGGGGAGACGGCGTGATGGTTACTTAGTTAGTTCGTTTCTTAGAGATTCCACTTATACTGTAATAATTCTACTTTATTGTGATTTTGCAATATTCATAATATTTTTTTAAAAATAATGTTTGGAAATAAGATATAATACTGTTATTATTTGTGGTAAGTATTGATACGAGTGCGGATTGAGGCTTAAACTCCGCCTCTACACTATCACCTGCAGACATAGAGATCTCTCTCCCGGCGTGAAAACATAATTGCTGTCATACAAAAGTTCTACGAAAAACTATATGACCAACAGACCCTTGGCAAATGAGAGAAAGTAACCAGTGATTGATTACATGAGTTTAGAGGAAATCCCAGAAGTGACGCGAGCAGAAGTCGGAGCTGCACTACACAGACAAGAATCAAAGAACAGGAAAAGGCAGAAGAAATGCTCAAATATGGTGGAAATCATCTAGAAGATGCCTAATGTGTTCTCCTTAACAAATGCCTAGATGAAGAGAAAATACCAGAGAGATGGCAAATGGCGAAGTCCAAATACTTTTTAAAAAAGGAGACTCAAAGTGTATTGAAAATTATAGACCGATAACCCTACTTAGCGTGTTATATAAACTGATGACAAAAATTATAACAAAACGCCTTTCAAATAAATTCGATCTAAACCAGCCAGCAGAACAAGCAGGATTTCGGAAGGGGTACAGCACAATTGACCATTTACACACACTCCGGACCCTTATAGAAAAGAGCAGTGAATAAAATATTCCCCTATGTCTGGGATATGTCGACTACCAAAACGCTTTCGATTCCATCGAAACATGGGCTATTATGGCGGCGATGGACCAAGCGGGTATGATATACGGCCCTAATCCAAAATATATTATATATAAAAACCCATCTATCCACGTAATATTTAATGTGGATTGATCTACGAGTACAGACAAGATTCAGATTAAAAGGGGAATCCGACAGTGAGACACAATATCCCCAAAACGTTTCACATTAGCCCTTGAATACATTTTCAAAAATCTGAACTGGGAAAGTAAAGGAATCCGTAGTGATGAAAAATATTTAAACCATCTACGTTTTGCCGACGACATCATACTCGTGAGCAACACTCCGGAAGAAACTAGCTGAAATGCTGAAAGAACTAAACGATGCATCCAAATCTATAGGTTTGAATATGAACCTGGCAAAGACCAAAGTGATGGGCACGGAAAGGCTTGAAATCAACGTGGACGGCAACAGAATTAAGAATGTCCAAGAATATACATACCTGGGACACAATATTCGATTGGGCCGAGATAACCAAACCGCAGAGCTAAAAAGAAGAATTGGACTAAGCTGGGCAGCTTTCGGAACCATGAGTTACATCCTGAAAAACCGGAAAATACCGATCAATCTGAAACGAAAAGTCTATGAAGCCTGCGTTGTACTTATGGTCTTGAAACTCTTACACTGTCCAAACAAAGTGCCGAGAAACTACGATTGACCCAAAGACTCATGGAAAGAGCCATGTTAGGAATAAGCCTAAGAGACAGAGTCAGAAAAACAAAGGTCACTGACACCATCCACCGGGTGGCGACTGTAAAATGGAAATGGGCAGGTCACGTAGCCAGAAGCTCAGACGAAAAGTGGACAAGACGACTGCTGACTTGGAGACCGTGGACGGCAAAGAGAAGTGCAGGGCAACCGCAACTACGGTGGAAGAATGATCTGAACAGACACGTCGAAATAACCTGGATGCAGAAGGCACAGGACAGAGTGACATGGAAGAGAATGGAGGAGGCCTTTGTCCAGGAGTGGACGCGAATAGGCTGAGAAAGAAGAAGAGAAGAAGAAAACAAGCCATGTTTCACCCAACCCCCCAATTGCCCCCTAACATACGAGTAAAAATCCTAAAAATTACTTCCGGTCATAAACAACCACGAAAGACATCAACTCTGAATATAAATGTTGATTAAATTTATTTGCAGAAGTTCATTGTAATTAATGAAAATAAGAATTCCTTCATAATATACCTTAAGTTTATTTCCACTTAGTTTATATAGCTTCAACCGGTTTCAGCAGCTCGATGCCACCTTAGGATGGAGCTGCAGAAACCGGTCGACCCATTAAACCAAATGGAATTGAACTAATATCTTTTATATCACCATTACTTTGTATTGTAGATTCATAATTGAACAATATTTTTTAAAACTTTGTAACACAGCACTTAAAAATTGAAACAATAATGTTTTGGGACCCTTCATCAGTTACATATTATATAATATATACAAAATAAATATTCAAAAAAATTTCACGAATGTAACATGTTTTGACAGATTGACAATTTTGACAGATGTTAAAATGAAAATTTTCGAACGTTTTATGCATTTGTTTGTAACAAGTATTTTGAATTAATCTAAAATAATATTATCAAGTTCTTATTGGGGTCTAGGTAATATTCTATTTACAAGATTTAATATGAGAATATCGTGAGAGGTTCATCATAATTGATACCCCACTATTTATGAAATGGCTCTATTTGAACAATATAGAGCCTGTAAATAGACTTATTTCTAGTTAGTAAAAATGTATTCATAAAATAACTTAACTAACTAACTAACCATCACGCCGTCTCCCCGAAGCGGTAGGCAGAATGCATGGACTGCCACACTTTTCTTTTCTGACATATTTCTCTCGCTTCCTCAACATTCAAAAATTGTGTCATGCACGCGCGTCGATAAAATAACTTAAAACTTACTAATCTAAACAATAGAACAAGTAACAAATAACGGCAACATTAAGTACAAACTACATCATCGTATTTAAGTTACAACATATTATTAACATAATTAGGTGAAAGTTTAAACCTAAATTTATTGTTTCTTGAACAATGATGTAAAACTCCATATTTAAAAATTAATACGAATGAAAACGTCAGTTTTCTAGAAATTTTATTATATTTCATGGGAATGACATGTTTCGCCCTTCTAAGGCATTATAAAATGTGACGAAATTTCAGTTCGTCCAGCACCCCCTAACTATGTAATCATTGTCACAAAATTTCTTAACGAGTTCCAAGAAACACTTTCCAATATTTCTGGACCTATCCAAATAATAAATTTTTTAAAATGTAAAAAGTCACATCAATTTTCGTTAATTACCATATTCTGCTCACATTTGATAATGCCTTAGAAGGGCGAAACATATCATTCCCATAAAATATATTAAAACTTCTAGAAAACTATCGTTTTCATTCGTATTAATTATTTAAACCTAAAATTTACTAAAATTAAATAATATGAGGTTAATCAAATATACACAAAAATGTAAGTGATCCAACATATTTTGATTGAAGAAATACAATTTAATAATTATTCACTGTAAAATAACTTACAATTTACTGTCAAATTATGTCAAAAAATATGTATTATATTTTCATTATGTATTTTTTTTACATAATCTGTCAATAAAACAAAAAGTCTCACAATATTCTGATAACTTACGAGGTGTAAGCTGACTGTTGGTGCAGGTCATTTACAAATTATAATTCTGCACTTACTTTATATTCCTTTTACTTTCTTGAAAATATGCGAACAATAACGATAAGATGTTGCTTCACAAATTTATACACTTCAAAATAGACAACTCTGAAATTCATAGCAAATTGTCACTGAATACCCCTATGATTCGCAAGACTCACTGCGAGGCAAATATTCCAACTTCCTGCATATCGGACCGACTACGCTCAGAGCGCAGCAATATACCGGATATGCGACATTTACATACGACATTTACAACAAGTGCTTTAGTAACACCTATGTGTCCTATCTGAAAGAAAATTATTTAAGAAAAATGGTTGGAGTAACACTTTGGGGCGAATGAAACTATCTTACTACTTTTTTTTACTATTTTGTTTGAATATATAAATTGAAATCGCTGTTTGTTACCCATAAAAAAGAATATAAAAATAATTAATAATAGATGGCGAAAAGAGAAGGATGGAGTGCCGCATCGATTAAAGTGTGACAGTCCATTCTTTCTGCCTTCCCTTTCGGGGAGACGGCGTGATGGTTAGTTAGTTAGTTAGTTTAATAATAGATATAAATGGAACAAGTTATGAGCTTCAAATATTTGGGAGTAGAGTGAAAGTGTCTGAAGAATCTGGTCTGGAAGAACAAGCACATGCATATTGACAGCAAGGTCAGAATTTATTAGATAAGTGTGCGGAATATCATGACGTATGCCGTAGAGTAACCAAGGGTCTTCTAAAAACATCTGAGAAGATAAATTCTTGGAAAAATTCTCCGAGTACGTGTCCGTAACGCAGACATAAAAAATGCGAAATAGAGGATTTCGTTCGGTGGAGTAGATCCAGAAGAAGATACTGGAGGGATCATCTAACTAAAATGGATACTAAAAGTCTCGCATATAGAGCTGCTTAAGAAATCATCTTCTGACACCGCCCTCCTGGAAGACCAACTATGAGATGGAGGAACAATTGGACGTCTTCATCCTAGGAGACATGATTGCTGTGTCACAGATTGTCAGATTACAACCCCTGAACCATTAGCTTACTATACCTTTTGGAAACTCTTGGTTTGTAATGTTTTTATCAATTTAATAAAATATTAATTAGTCAACAAGTAAAGTGCACATTGAAAATAACACTTTTGTAGACATAAAATAATGTCGTAAATAAATATTGTTGTGCATTGACTGGCATCGGCAGCTCAGCATTCTATCAAATAATATCCTAAAGATAGTATTTAGATTATTCTTCTCCGGTCTCAATCTAAATATAAGTCTGCAGCAAGGCGACGCATCTCCTCCGCATAAGAGGCGCAGCTCATATCTCGGCAAATCTGGTCTAGGTACTCCTGGCGAGGTCGTCCTCTGCTAATCGATCCGTCGACCATTCCCTCCAAAAAATCATGCAGGAAATCACATTCGATTATTATTTAATCTAAAATATGCGTTTTTTCGATGAAAACTGTAGTATTTAATGTTGAAACAGGAAATACTTTGGGAATCCATCTCCCTAGAGTCACGCTTGAATACAATGACCTCACTGAAAACTTCAAATTCACGCAAACAAATATCACGAATTGAAAGAATGAAATGTTGGAATACAAATCTTATTTAGAAACACTATTTCGCTGATTAGATTGGAGATTTTTGTGCGTCGAACCGGCTATGAAATTATATTCGTATCTTAAATCGATTCTTTTGAATGCGAATTCAAATGTACTAATTGAGCAATTATACTAATAGTCTGCAACATTAGCGTAAATGGTGAAAATTTGGAGCAAGTAGTTGAGTTTGTGTATTTAGGTAGTATGTTTACAAGAGATGGGAGAGTGGAGAGGGATATTGAAAGAAGAGTTGGGGCAGGCAACAAAGTGAATGGTGCACTTAAAGTTGGCATCGCAAACAAAAACCTATCCAAAAAAGCTAGAATGGCAGTGCACAATAGTGTTCTTCTACCGACCCTTTTGTAAGGAACTGGCTAAGGAAGGATGAAAGTATTATAGAATAAATGCAGTAGAAATGAGATCTCTTAGACGAATGTGTGGATATTCTGTGTATGATAAAGTGTCGAATGAAAATATAAGAAGTGAATGCGATGCGAATGATGGTGTCATGAACAAAATAATGAAAGGATCATTAAGATGGTTTGGACATATGGAAAGAATGAATGAAGAAAGAATGGTAAAGAAATTATATGTTAATGATGTAAATGGTACCAGAAATAGAGGAAGACCGAGGAAAACGTGGCACGATCAAATAAATCAAATATTGAATGTCGGCCATGTGAGGAGTCAGAGAAATCGACGCGCGTGCATAACACGATGTATGAATGTTGAGAAAGCGAGAGAAATATGTTAGGAATGAAAGGTGTGGCAGTCCATTCTTTCTGCCTACCCCTTCGGGGAGACGGCGTGATGGTTATTTAGTTACGAATACGTTTGGGCCGGAGAAGTGTCGGGAGATAGCCTCCCAGGTGGAGCGATGATATTGTGCGGACGGCGGGAAGGGCCAGGAGAACATTGACGAAAGACCGAAAGGGATGGCGTGGGGGTGGAGAGGATAACGTCCAGCAGTCGATGGAGACAAGCTGACGAAGAAGACTAATAATATGTTTGAATAAAGTAATTGACAACGATAAAGGATTCTCTGTTGCAAAGAAAAATATTGTAAAACCACGTGCAATTCGAAATCATTTGGATTGTTCGAAAATATACTTTTGGCAAAACCAAGACCACAAATTATTTTTGGTAACGGAAGAAGTTCATTTCTTGAATGCAGAAGAAAGTAGTAAAGAAGTAAATTTGTATTAGAGATATCAATTCAAAATCCTCTCAAATAATAAAAGTAAAGAAGATATTTAGCTTCAAGTATAATTTGCTATAAACACGTAACGCTAACTGCAAACGTTATGTTTTTCGAATGACAAATGATATTATTAATAGTGTTTTTTTTTTCAATTTGGTCAAGGACTTTTACATCTAGTATGGGGTGGTGTTGTGCACGAGGCTGATTGAACTACTTATTACCAATCACGTCTTGTCCCGTTCAATATGCGATCTCACATATCCACGAATGATGCAATACTTATTTAAAATCATTAAAAAAACAAAAGTCTTTTAATTCGACTACACTTCAATCGGTCTTACCGAATTGATTTGATGAATTAAATTACCTTTAAGTGTAATTAAAATGTGAGATAGATAATATTTTTTCTTACGTAAATTTATTGGGCACCTTGTCTATAACGACACGCCTCCTATTCGCATAATATAAGAAAGCTTAAACTATCTACATCAACAACCGTCAAATCTCGTTTTTTGGAAAAAAGCGTCGCGTTGACATCTTTGCAACAATGATTAACTGACAACCGGGATTTCATGAAATGCACCGTTATTGAAGATGAGATTTGTATCTATGCATACGACCTGGAAACAATCGACCGATCAAGCGAATATCGTGCAAAATGTGAACCAATACCGAACAAAAAAAAATTTAAGTTTCATGGTAGAAGTTCATGGTAAATAATGAAAAAAAATCATCATATTTATTATAACAAAAGCATAAACGTTCCAAAATAAATCTTTATAACATCTGTCAAAACTGATGATATTTGTAAACAATTTGAAGGTGACTCACATAAGTGGACTTCGATGCTGAACCAGCATATTTCATGATGAAATATATTACACGAATAACCGAAAACGCCTGACTAAGGACCTACTTATCGCAATGATGACATACATTGCATAGGCAAAAATGATGATTCAGGACCCGAATTCATTCACACAGGTCACTAGGGCATCGTGTGCAAAGGGAAGCAAAGCATATAAAAGCGGTACTTCTACGAGTCTACGTTAATAAGTCTACGCCACGAGGGATCTCGGACTCCCTCTCCCGCCGACCTACGAAGCCACGCTACTACGTCATTCCTTCTTGCGACTTCTAACCGACACGAGTCTACGCTGTCAAGTCTACGTACAAAGGACTTCCGACGAGTCTTCGCTCCAGCCGACCGACGCTACTGCCCAGCGAGCCATCATCCTCTACTGCTCACCACCCGGACTCCGCCCCGCAGCTATCGACATCCAGCCACGCTCCATCACGAGTACATAATACTGTTAACATATAATTACTTGTGATCTGCAAAAACGCTGAAACCTCCACTGCTTTTAACTCTCACCACATTCCCCAAAATTTTTATAATATCGAAATACCTATGTATCTTTATAATATCACTGAGGAAGGACCGGTTGTCCGAAAGATGTCTGATACGTAATTTAATTTTTTTATAGTAAGTTTTGTACACACAAAGTATATAAAAAAGAAAAAGACAAATAAAACATCTACAACACAAAGTACGGCGAACATAGAATAAATGAAAAAAAATATTTTTTTTTTCAATTTATATTTACAAAAGTTAAAATCCACAAATATTTGTGTCTGAGGCCGGTTTCGGCAGCTCGCTGCCATCTTCTTGTACCTATATAAAATTTCGTTAACACTATTATTGAAATACTGTTATCTTTTTCTTTTTAAACAGTTAAACTTGTTCAAATGAAATGGATTTTGTAATATAATGAATTCAAAAAAACAAATACTTTATTTTGTAATTAGGCGAGGTGAACGAGTATTTGTTTGTTCTATACAACAAATTACTTTGGGAGAATATAATTATTGTCTGATTATATAGAGTGACCCGACATTTCCGGAGCAAGGCTTCTCATCCTTGGGATTCTCTTCTTACGTTGTAACAACATCTTCTCAAGCTCCCGAGACACGATCCGTTGCAACCTCGCCCTCGCCTGATCATTTATCAAGCTTGAAAATGTGTTGTCAAATAATTATTCTAAAAGACGTTTAATTAATTAATTAATGCAATTAAATAGTTCATTGTTTTGGCCGAAACACTATAATACTTCAACATTATTATAGTTAAAATTAAAAACACTGTTATATATCGCAATTTCTTTTTATTTACTGCGTGTCGCGACAGCTGTTTCGCCAACCGATGTTGGCATCATCAGAGGTTACAATAAACTGGTCTGTTGATGATGCCAGCATCGGTTGGCGAAACAGCTGTCGCGACACTCGGTAAATAAAAAGAAATTGTGATATATAACAGTGTTTTAAATTTTAACAGTAATACAACTAACAATAACTAAAAACTAATAATTGGCCGACCTTCGTGGTGGAGTGGTAAGTGCTATGACTGCCACATCAAACGTCCCGGGATGGATTTCCGGCGATGGCAGTGTGATTGTCTCACTATCAATGGTCTGATGTCTGATTCACGTGAAAATAAAATGACGATAGATTAGCTACCTGTCATGAGGTAAATCACTAAAATAAATAATAATTGCTAAAAACAAATTGCAAACACTAATTGGGTTCAAACAGTCTGTTGTAAAATATGTATTTACCATAGAAGTTGCAATATCAACCATTTTTGAGCCATATAGTGCACTTTTGGAAACCTAAATTAAATTACAGCTTTAAGACTTTCATTGTTATTCTGAGTGTATTATTCCAACAAATCGATGTCAGTTAACTTGGACTAGGACTTGGAATTGGATCTTCTGACTTACAGAGGTTCAGCTCAAATGGCTATTCCTCTTACGTCTGATGGGAATATTGTTGAAAGGTGATTTGGTGGGTTGTTAGTTTATGCGGGGCATGATTTGTATGGCCCGGAGTGTTCCAGAGTGAGAGGTATTTTATTGTGGGGTTAGGATGTGAAGGGAGTCCTTTGTAAAAACGTTCGGCAAGTTTCAGAATGAATTAATCTTTCATCGGGATTCCCGATTCTAGGTGCAGTTGGTCTGGTCCACGAAGGCGCACCAAGCGATAAACGGATAGCCTTATTTTGCAGAATTTGGAGTTTTCGTATGTGACTCGAAGCTGCATAGCCCCAGATTGGGGCTGCGTAAGTGAAAATCGGCTTTATGACCGTTTTCTATATCAGGAGTTTATTGTCGGTGTTTAGCTAACACAGTTAACCTATCATCAATTTCTACTAGTAATAGTTTGGATAACTACAGGAATATAATTTTTATTCTAATAAGAATCGAATGATCCAGAGGTCTTCGTTTTCTGATAGATTCTTTGCCGGACGGACACTTGTCGTGTTGTGGCTTTTCATCAGTGGATATTTTGTGGAAATAAATTCCCCATTACGCAGTTTGCATTATTTCAGCTGATGTATGTTTACTTCTTTTAATATCTTGGCCGTCAACTTCTCTCTGTCACCCTTACCAGGATTTCATATATTTAACTTTGCGTAATTTTGGTACCCATTCGATTTTGCACGTGTCCTGTTTACTCTTTTTTAACATCTATGGATTTGAATCAATAATTCCTTTACAAATCTTACTGTCTCTATCGCCTACGTAATTATAGTACGCTATAAATAACTCACGGTATACAGAATGCTCTGTATACCGTGGACCGATAGGGTCAGTAATGCAGTACTGCAGAGAGCCAGAGCCAATAGATAGCTGTTGTCGAGTGTGAAAATTAGTAAGGTCTCATATTTGGGTCATGTGCTAAGGGGAGAAAAATACCACCTCCTTCGACTGATATTAATGGGTAAAGTGGAGGGACGTCGGGGAGTTGGTAGAAGGCAGCTGGTAAACATTAGAAAATGCTATAAAACACTATAATTTTAGATTGAGTAAGGATTTTCACTTATTAGAAGGAGTTTTGACTTACAAGTAATTTTCTTATTGATATAGTTTATTTCCTCCCTTTTATAGATGGCAGTATTACATGGCACCCATTAAAACGTCTATATGAAATGAGTAAAATTAAATATATATACTCCCCGACGTCCGGGTTCGTCAGACTTTCTGGGCTGTCGTTGAATAATTTAACAAAAATATGACATACGTACGGTTTGAGATTATCCGTACATAATTTTCGAGGGGTCTCTGGTCACTAACTGGGTAACTGAAGCGACCCCACTAATCCCTCCACACCCACACATTTCTTACCTCCGTTAGTGTGACTAGGTAGATAGTGTATTGTTGTCTTTGAATTATACAATTAAAATTCGTATTGTGAACGATCCGACGGATATGAATATAGCCAGTCTATGGCATTGACTCTAAAACCATACGTGATCGCTAATCGTTTGATAAGATATGTGTGATCAATTGTGTCAAACGCAGAAGAGAAAGCAGTACCAACTTGCCCGGCTCGTTTGCCAGTAGGTACTAAATCCATGACTCTGAGCAACCCCGTCTCCGTTGAGTGGAAACGTAGGCGGATTGTAATTTAGACAAAATGTTATTTGTCGAAATTAAGTGTTTTTGCGGGATGGAACGCAATACCGTATTTTATATTGATTCGTATGGGAAAATTTTTTCGCTTAACGAGTGTTTCACATAACGATTAAGATTCGGAAACGAATCTAGTTATGAGAGGGTATTGGATAAGCCGTTCATATATAGGAAACGTCTGCATGAAATATTGGTGTTATGTGGATGAGAATATATGTGTGTGTTGATGAGGTTCTTTTTTTGTTTTTTTAGAAGAATGGAATCAATAAGATGAGGGCTATATACGATTTTTATGATGTTTATTATATAGAATCATTCCAAAAATTAGCCACCCTAGTAATTGCTTTTTAATTATATAGTAAACAAACTAACCCAAAACATAATGAACTGACATTATATAGAATCATTTGAACTACAACATAATAACAGTAATACATCAGATCATAGAATAAGGGAAAAAAATGTTTAACCCTCACCACTATCATTTATTATATAAACCAAATAAATTTTAACGTGGGTACCAGAAGAAGGCAGCAAGCTCCCGATACCAGTCGAACATAGACACAAGTGGAAGCACACTATGGTAAATACATAATAATAAAGATATTTTGTATATATATTTTTTTGTTTTCATTATATATTTACTAATTTCAAATATCAACTCTTTTGAACTTCAGAATATAACAGTTTGATCGTTCATTACTTCTGCTTATCTTTATTCAATTTAAAAAAAAAAACGAAACCGCCAAAGAATCTCGAGAAAATTCTGCTATAGACTGCAGGTTGACGTCGCTCACCAAAAAGGATAGATCTGCATCCCTTATATATTTTACATTCGCTAAGATTGTCGTAGCCCAAATGGCGTAGCAATTTTGCTGGTATTAGTCTTGTGCGGAAAATCCCATTTTAGCGTGTTCTAGAGGAAGCGCGCTAGTAAATCGTTTAGTAACGGATTTCACTTTTATTTGGGCAAAATTGTACTATTTTATTGCTAAAATATCATTAATATTGTTTTATTTTGGGGGGTAAACATTAGAAAATGCCAAAAAAAACACTATAATTTAAGATTGAATAAGAATTTTCACCTATTAGGAGGAGTTTTGATTTACAAGAAATTTTCCTATTGATATAGTTTATTTCCTCCCTTTCATAGATGGCAGTATTGCATGGCACCCGTTAAAACCACCATATGAAATGAGAAAAATAAAGTATATATACTCCCCGACGCCCGTTTTAGCGTAAGACTGCTACACATTTGTGATGATCTCAAATTCTCAATGAAAATATGTAACGCGATTGTACCGTTTTCTTCGTGTTAATTTTTGAAGGGGTCTCTGGTCACTAACTGGGTGGCTGAAGCGACCCCACTAATCGCTCAACACATTCCTTACCTGCGTTAGGGTGGCTAGGTAGATAATGTATTGTTGTATTTGATTTATACTTATACAATTAAAACTCAAATTACTAATGAACATATATTTCTATCTGTGGTCACATACTGAACATGATAGATTGAAGGTAAAAAAATATACAGTGGAACCTCTCATAACGAGAATAGTTCGTTTCAGAATCTTTTTCGTTATGTGAAACACTCGGTAAGCGAAACAATTTTTCCATATAAATCTTTATAAAATACGATATTGCGATCCATGCCGAAAAAACACTATTTTTATCTTGTTTTTAACGTTTATTTAAATAAAATAACATACTTATAAATTAATAAAGTGCGTAATAACCTGGAATGCTTTTTCGATTTGTAAAAATCAAAAAACGGAATATTGTTACAAGTTTATAATTTATGAATTAATGACAAATAATTATTTCTTCTTTACTAGAAAGTTATCTTGAAATATTTGTTTTTTTCTATCTCTTCAATATTCGCCATACTTTGTGTTGTAATTGCTATATTTTTCTTTTACCTTTTTTATACAACACTTGCATTAAAAAAAATTATATTCCATAGACATGTAACGGACAACCAGTCCTTCTTCAGTGATGCATATTATAAAGATACTTACATATTTAAAATATGTACTCGTATTATAAAATTGTTTACACGATCTGACAGGTGTTATAACGATTTATTTTGGAACGTTTATGCTTTTGTTAAAACAAATATTATGATTCAATTTAAATTTTTAAAATAATAATTTAAAGTTCTTCTTATTACAACAAAGGATTCAAAGATTGGACTAGACGTTAAATTTATTTGATTATTTAGTTTTAATTTCTAAAATTTCGAGATTGCTCAAACTTATTTTTCTAATGTGAACATGCAAAATTTCAACGCTTACTAACTAACTAACCATCACGCCGTCTCCCCGGAGGGGTAGGCAGAAAGAATGGAACGCCACACTGTTCTGTCCTGACATACTTCTCTCGCTTCCTCTACATTCATACATCTTGTCATGCACGCACGTCGATTTATCCGACTCCTCATGTGACGACTCGGCCTTCCTCTATTTCTAGCTCCGTTCACGCCGTTCACATATACCTTCTTTATCATTCTGTCTTCACTCATTCTTTCCATGTGTCCAAACCATCTTAATGACCCTTTGTTTATTTTGTTCATAACACTTTCATTCGCACCACATTCACGTCTTATACTTGCATTTGTCACTCTATCATATACAGATTTGCCACACACTCGTCTTAGAGATCTCATTTCTACTGCATTTATTCTACTTTCATCCTTTTTTGCCAGTTCCATGCTTCACTTCCATACATAAGGGTCGGAACAAGAACACCATTGTGCACTGCCATCTTGGCTTTAAAGTATTATATTATATGAAAATTTTAAATTATTAAATTATTATATGAATGATCATTTTCAATGAGGTGGTTAGCAAATTCAGAAAAATTATTATGAGAGAGGCATCTTACGTGCTCTTTTATTCTTAATTTAAAATTACGCTTTGTTTTACCTACTTATAAAAAGGAGAGCAATAAAATCAATCTACAACACAAAGTATGGCGAATATAGAAGAAATGTGAGAGATGAATGGATCTCTTTTGTCATGCTGGAGGAACACGAACCAATATTTAATGGCCATCTGAAGATGGATGAAATTTTTTAAATGAATTAAGTATGTTACTGGTTGTTAGCGGATTTTTTGAAGTTACACTTCTTTCGGCGCTAAGTAAAGGTATACAATATTCTGGAACGCGTCCATACCCTTTCACGGAAGTGCGACATGATGAAGTTAGCCAATAAATAATGGCATAATATTGCCAAATCACTAATTGGGAAAACATGCCATGAAACGAGACATCAGTGAAGTTAGTCGTAAAATGTGGAAAAAAGTACCAGCGAACTGTCACATTTGGGTGGGGTAATTTCGAGTATTTTACGCAAAGCTCTATGTAAAAACATTTAAATAAGAATAAAGACCCTGTACCAAGTATACAAGGATAATAATTCGAATATAATTAATACAAATCACAGTTTTAAAGTTAGGTGATGAAGTTAGGCAACAAATTGAGTTCGGCATCAAAGATAAATAATTTATAAGTTTCTTCTACTAACTAACTAACTAACCATCACAACGTCTCCCTGAAAAGGTAGGCAGAAAGAATGGACTGTCACTTTAACCGATGCGGTACTCCGTCCTTCTCTTTTCGCCACGCGGGAGACGCGTTGTGATGGATTGCGAATCTCATCGCAACCAATAGGCATCTCCCGCGCACTCTTCGATCGTCCAACATCCCTAAAATAAATCTCAAACAAATAATATTAAATACAATGATAAAAAATAAAATACCAAAATAAAAATAATTTAACACAAAATGTTATTTTTAGATGGTGCACATAATTGTCTATTTAATTTATGTTACACGTATTAATTTTTTTAAATTAACAGTAATAAGCGCTTAAAACAAACCAACACTAGCAAGAACTTTAAAATAATATTGAAGATATTATTCAAATTGTCATTGGAACAAATGAAAAATTTATTTTTGCCCCTGTCAAAATTATGTTCGCCATAACTTTGTGTTGTAGACTTTAAATGTTTATTTTTATATACTTTGTATATAACACTCACTTTTTTGTTATTTTTGTTAATAAAAATGCTAGTGTTGTATAAAAAGTATATAAAAAAAGAAACATTGATTTATAAGAGTGTTTAAAAACTTAAAAACAATGTTAAGCCAAAGAAGTCAATTTCCTTACGTGCGTAGGTACAAGGGTAAATTTGCGTTTTTATATAATACATATATTTTTAAGGACCGTAAATGATGTCCCCTGTATTTCAGCATTTGAAGGCTATCTGTGTGACCTGACCTTTCAGCCCTAGCACACATGAAAAGCTAGTAGCGCGCCCTGCACAAATACGGTTCCATTGTGTTTTTAAACACACCAACGTGATTTTAAACCCCACAGGATCACAATACGGCTAGAACACTTAGGTAATTTGTTTTCTTTGAACTCAAAAATACAACTCTATTAAAATTGTAAAACAACGTTTACTTATTTCTTGTATAATATATTATAACATTTTCATTATATATTTTACGGGTCAGTTCTTAATAAATATGTCTATTTGAATATTAATAAAAACAAATATCCAAAGCCTAGTTAATCTATCTTCCTGCTTAACGCATAAACTATGCTCGTTGTAATAGTTAGAGCATTTTATTGACGTTATTTTTTTTGGAATGCAGTTATTAACAAAAGAATTAAATGTTCATTAAAACGGTTTCGACATATAGATTGAATGAATGAAGAAAGAACAGTTAAGAAAATATGTGTAATCGGCGTAAACAGAACAAGAAATAAAGAATGAACCAGGATAACTTGCCGCGATCAAATTAATTAAATATTAAATTTCAGCTACTTGAGGCCATGGTTAAAAATATATACACAAGGAAATCATGGCATGATTAAATTAACCAAATACTGAAAGGCGGTCATGTTTGAAGTAAGAACAATTGACGAGTGTGCGTGTCACGGTATTTGCATCTAGCAGAGTCGCGAAGGATAGAATAGTTTAGCGGTCCATCCTCTCTCCTTACCCCTCCGGGGAAACGGCGTGATGGTTAGTTAGTTTTTAGTCTCAATATCATCAATTGAATAGGTCAGACGATCGAAGGTGAAACGCCGTACACTGATTGCACGAATAAATATTTATGTCGTTTGATTGGTGTTTACATAATGTCTCAAGGTTTTGAATGCTTGTTCATTGTCAAGTCTCACATATGTACGGCTTTTCATGATACTAGAACCTCAACGAGTCGATATATTTAACTATCGAAAGCCATATTATTATATATTCAATTAACGTGAGAAGACGGATGTATACGCCAATACATTGTAAGTACTGAAACACTTCGGAGTATTTATTATTTATAATTGCGTAAATTTTCACGATTAGTTACTTCTTCTTCTTCTTCACTTTTGGTAGACTCGGGAGTCTGTTATTTCAGGCGGGTCCTCTTGAGACGCTGAACTCCAGCTTTCTCTCCACCGTTTCGGGGGTCTTCCTGGTCGGCGTTGTCCGTTTGGCGTTCCACAGAGAGCTATGTGTGGTATCCTATTTGAGCTCATCCTTTCTACGTGTTGATGCCAGTATCGCCGTCTTTGACGTCCCCATCTGACCACATCTTCGACCTCGCAGATTTCTCGGATTGCTGTATTCCTAACTCGATCACGTATGGTCTTGCCAGTTAGTTAGGTTAGTTGCAATATGTTTTATTATAAAACCCGTAAAGCTCGTCTTTCTGGACCGACTTTTCGGAGATTATTGCAATGTACGAGTATGTTTGCTCTCACATTGCCAGCGACGGCGTAGAAGGAGTTAAACATACATTACACACCGCACATTTATAACCACCCTGAAGATGGAGACTGCAACGATCTCCGAAATGGCGGTCCAGAAAATGGAGCTACGCGGATTTTCCCAAGATCCCATAATATAATACATATTTATACTTTCTTGAAAAATTATGTAAAACTCCATATTAAATATGTATGAAAACGTTTGTCTTCTAGAAGTTTTATTATATTTTAGATAGAGTGACTTAGTTTGCTCTTCTAAGGCACTATCATTATTAGGTACATGTATTCCATCTAAAATATAATAAATCCTAGAAGACAGATGTTTTCATTTATATTAACTTAAGTGTAAGTTTTATAAATAATACAAATAAATTTTAAAAGAATTTGAATATTTTATTTTATATATGTACTCGTATATAATGTAACTTAGTTAAATCGGAGACATAAAACATGTGATGACGAGATTAGCTGTAAATGATGTAAATGGATCATCGAATCAAAAGAAACTGGGGAAATTTTGCAAGGCAGAAGGCAGAAAACTAACATGCCTGTATAATAAACGGAGAACGCAATAGAAAACATTTTTCTACTTATTTTTAATGCGAAAAAATGTAACGAATTGTAATATGAAAATTAAAAAAAAAGTTTTTAAATGATTATAAGACTGCCACACTTTTCTTTCTTGACATATTTATCTCGATTCCTAAACATTCATACATCTTGTCATGCACGCGCGTCGATTTCTCCGACTCCTCACTAATGTTGCACGATTTAGAGCAAATAGATGAGTTCGTGTATTTAGGTAGTGTGTTTACAAAATATGGGCGGGCGAGTGGAGAGGGATATTGAAATAAGGATTGGGGCAGGCAACAAAGTGAATTGTACACTTAAAGTTGTCATCGCAAACAAAAGCCTATCCAAAACAATCTAAAATGGCAGTGCACAATGGTGTTCTTGAATTGGCCCTTATGTATGGAAACCAAACATGGAACTGGCAAAATACGGATGAAAATAGAATAAATGCAGTAGCAATGAGATCTCTTAGACGAATTTGTGGAAAATATCTGTGTACGAGTATGATAGAGTGTCGAATGAAAATATAAGAAGTGAATGCGGTGCGAATGATATGTGTTATGAACATAATAATAAAAGGATCTTTAAGATGGTTTGGAATGAAGATAGAATGTTAAAAAAATCTGTATGTTAACGATGTAAATGGAACTAGAAATAGAGGAAGATCGAGTAAGACGTGGTACGATCAAATAAATCAAAATGCCCATAGCTAATATGGATTTAAACAACTTGATACTTGAACATTTATTACGTTATTTTATTTTATATCATTGTATTTTATATTATTTGTTTTAGATTTATTTTGTGGGTGTTGGACGATCGAAGTGTGCGCGGGAGATGCCTATTGGTGGCGATGAGGTTCGCAACCCATCGAAAAGAGAAGGATGAAGTGCCGCATCAGTAAAAGTGTGACAGTTCATTCTTTCTGCTTACGCTTTCGGGGAGATGGCGTGATGGTTAGTTAGTTAGTTAGTTAGATACTTGAACAACTCTTACTGGCATTTCCTAAGGCGGGTTGATATTACCATATTAAAAGAAAAAAGTTTTTATTCGTTTCTTGTAAGGATGTGTTTGATTATTTTATGTAAAACTGTTAGTGATTGGTAATGTACCATTATTTAATTGTGATTTCCACTTTTTATTATTAAAAAAACATTGAATTAAAACAAAGTGTTTAACATAGTGTTTTACTTACCTACTTGTACACTACACTAAACTTCACTATTTATTTGCGTCACAGTGACCTATATGACGAAGTGCGAGCACAAACCAACAAAGCGACAGCCGTGGATGGCTGCTTGCGCGACACCATATAGAGGAACGAATACACGCAAACCGAAAGTAATGTCAAGATATACAAGGCATGCGTTCGCCCCATCATGCCGCATGGAATAGAGGTCTGACCCGATACCAATAGAACTAAGAACCTTCATAGAGTAGCAAAAATGCGCGCCCTACGCTCCATCGCAGGCAAAACCCTCAGAGATCGGTTTAGAAATGATACGATAAGGTCTGTCTGTGGTGTTGAGGACACAGTAAGATCGGGAAGATGCAGAAGGCCCTTTTGGAGAGACCACGTGGACCGCACGGAGAATACAAGAATTGCAAAAATGGTTAAAGATGAAAACCCAAGCAGCAGGAGACTAGATGGAAGGCCGCCAAAAAGATGTAGAGATGGCTGGACATCATCATCCCAGGACGACTCACCGTAGCAAACAGGTCATAGAACCTAAAATAAGAGGAAGATGAAGAAAAAGAAGACAATTGAAAAATTTGTTTTTTATTGTTATAATTTTATGGTTATATTATTATAAGTTCATTGTAAATAATGAAAATAATTAAAAAATAAATGTTTTCAAAATGGATATTTTGTTTAAATCCGCTAACGTTTAATATAAATGGATTAACATTAGTAAATATCAACTAAATATACATTCTAAAAATGTTCTTTTAATGTTTTTTTTTTCATTATCTGCACTATTTTGTGCTAATTATTTTTATTATAATTAAATATTTCTGTGACAATATAAATCTACATTTAAATTGCTTGTTGATCGTTCTACTTGTATATACCTACAACATAAATGAAATCTTTTTATTTTCCAATGATTTGATTATTTTTTTGCCATCTGTTGTTTTTTTCTGGAACTTCCATGTCCTGAAAATAACTGTGCTTTCATTTTTTCAGGAATTTGCTCCGTCTCTGGATATATTTTATAATTCTGATAACACGTGAAAAAAGTATATCTATGATTTATTTTTTATTTTGTTATAATTAAAACTAAAATTATGATTATTTATGCATGAACCATATGTATGGAATCTGCGTATAGGGTGGGCCAAACCCCGACGATGAGGATAAAGGCTAATAAGAAGAAAAAATGGCAGTGTATGAAGTACAGATCACCAAGAAAAAATACTGTCACCAGCCCCAGGAAGGACAATTCCCACAATTTTCATAAACATGATTTCAGGATTGGCACCCGAGTTTAATGAGCATTCCAAGCGATAGATGGCAGTCAGGTATGAAATGGTCAAACAAAACGTCTGCCAACTATTGTACACATATAAATGCTAGCGGCTTGATTATTTTTTTTAAGAATAGAAGATTTTTATTTTATGTATTATATTTTAAAGAAGTATTATATAGACAAAAGTATCTTCGAACATGTTACGGTTTTAAATAAAATATTGGTTTAATTGTTAAGCAGTTTGCTGATAGATGTCTCCAAACTCTTTTTATTTATTAAAATTATGTTTAAAATACCACTTTCACATTTCGAAATTTAAGATATATAATGGATATGATAATTTTACAACACATTTTCAGCACCAAAAACCCCGAAGAGTTCTGTAATGCCGAAATGTTAGATCTAGTACCGTTTAAATTCAACAGATGTCACACACCAAAACTTGTAATGTAATCGGATAAAAGTTAAAATTAGTACTGGAAACATTTCAATATTCTTAACGCTGCATTGAATAGCTAGATGTTCAATTCCCCTATACGCCGAAATAAATGCTGATAAACCCCCAAAATAGCATACAGACACATAACTACAAAATAATTACAAAAAATAAAAAATATATCACTAACAGTGATACCTAAAGTACAAGTGATAATATTATACATATTTAAATGCAAAGGATTAAAAAAAATTACATATTATTATTTTATAATCATGAATTAAGAAAACGACGTAAATTTAAATACACAAAATATATCACCAGTCTGTTGACTCCAGGGAACCTGGAGAAACAAGCCGCTATCGATATAAAGATAAAAGTGAAAGTAATTTAAATGAAATCAAGAGATTTCAATAAAATCATTAGATTATCTTAAACCAGGGTTTCCCAACCTTATTTGCACCATGCCCCACTTCAACGATTAAAAAATCTCCACGCCCCCCCCCCTCTTCCCCCGTATAAATTTTTTATTCACCTAACAAAATTCTGAAAAATAAAAAATGAATTGCTTCAAATAAAAAATGTACGTACATAATATTATATGTACTATTTTTATTTAATTTTCACAAATAAATAATATGCATATGATGTTACATTAGTACTCGAAAGAAAATTAGTGCGATCCTTGGGCTTGATGTGAGTTGCAAAGGCTTT
This sequence comes from Lepidostoma basale, assembly GCA_022606425.2. NCBI lineage: Eukaryota > Metazoa > Arthropoda > Insecta > Trichoptera > Lepidostomatidae > Lepidostoma > Lepidostoma basale. The sequence goes on along the minus strand of JAHDVF020000453.1, from coordinate 50,323 downwards.
TTATGTGAGATACTAATTTGGTAAATTTTAATCTTAAATCTCCAAAGGTTGTGATATCAAGACGATTTCGTTTTTCGTCTCGAAGAGTCAGAGTTTGCAATATTTTTTTTCCGAAAATTAATTTTTTGACAACAATGTAACATATAATGATTTGCGTATTGCCTCCCGGTGGGGCGTACGCCCCACGTTGGGAAACACTGTCTTAAGCGTACAAGCTAAATTTAGGTCAATACTTTAATTTTACGATGTGGGTACGAGATAAAAAATCTCTAGGGACATTTGGTGATGGAATAGTCGATTAAAACTCTACTCTTACTGCCATGTACCTGTTGTAAATCACTTGAAAGAGAAATACGTTTTCATTACTCTAATTGAAACCTCTAACAACTTCTTTAAATCCACTACAAGGTAACAAGAAAGTAAATTACACATTTTTAAACAAGCCTGAAAATTTGAAATCACCTACGTGTTGTTGGATGATATATTATACAATCAGAAATTAGTATCCCTTGATTAATATATTAGGAATAGACCTACACATTTTGTATTCCTCTCTTATACATTTACAAATTCTGGTGTGAGCATTACAATTAAAAATATATGATACATGAATATACTTTTTCAGTGGTAATTTATTATTTCGAATGTTTGGCTATCGAAACACAGTTAATTTATTTTTTCGCCTAGTCCCTGTACCTACAATAAAATCCTTAAATTGTAAAATAAATTATTACAAATAGTCCATTGTTTTGGGCGAAACACCATGATGCTTAAACATCATAAACTGTTCAATTAAATAAATCTTTGTTTTATGTATCACAATTGTATTTTTGTTTAACGCGACAGCTGTTTTGTTAACCTATGTTGACATAATCAGGTGTTACAATAATATATCAGCAGTCAAAATTTTCGTGATTCGACTGGAACAAAGGTTCGAACAATCACGAAAATTTGAAATTTGAAATATTATTGTAACACCTGATGATGTCAACATAGGTTGACGAAACAGTTGTTTCGTAAAATGAAAATTCAATTTTGATACATAAAACAAAGTTTTTTAATTAAACAGTTTATAATTTTTATATGTTTATCTTGTTTTTTCCGCAAATTATTTTCCTCTCTCACGTCCTTAGTGCATTGAGTTTCGAGGATGCATCTCCATTCGACTTCATCACATGCCTGGTGTCTTGGGATGTTCTCTGACCCTCTCTAGGTCTCCCTTGCGTCCTCTTCCCGTCGAAGAGGACTATTTTAGAGCGCTCTATGCGATGTACGTTGATTTCATCTTAAAGTGTGACCAATCTATAAACATTGACTCATAGAAAAAATATTATCCGACTCGCCTTTCGCTCTCAATTACCCAGTAGAGACATTAATCATTTTCCGAGGTTATAATATCATAAATATTGAGCAGAGACAACAATTGTGTTAACACCTGAAGTTTTTCAATTATTCAACAAATTTGAATAATTGAAAAATGCTGAATTTCCAAGTATCGCATTTAAACTAATGCTCGCTTTTAACTCTGCAATGCCAAACAGGACATAAATCATACTCAGTGAAAAACACACATATTAATGCTCGGTTTAGTAAAGATAATATACACAATTATTTTTTTAAGCTTTTCAATGAGATTGAAAAGAATCGTTGAAAGAAGGGTTGAGGCTGGCAACAAAGTGAATGGTTCACGTAAAAAGTTTACCAATCAAAATGATATTTCAATCTCTCCAATGAGTTTTGAATCAATATACTCGTATAATATCATGCATGTCATCGAAAAAGCAGAGAAACGAGGAAAAAAAGAGTCGAGTCCATGGACGTTGATGGCTGGGGGAATCGATGAAGGTGTTTATAGATGCTCCCTCCTTCTTCCATCGCCGTGTACCTGACCTTAGCTTCCGGATCCTCGCCGAGTCGTCTCGTGCTTCAGGGGCTCCTGGGTCCCCGTGAGGATAGCTCACCAGAAGGCAGGACGGCGATGCCGTCAGTCAATGAATGTAGACAAGCCGGGATGCGCAAATAAAATCGTGGTTTGATTTTGATAGGTAATACCTTTCTTAGGAAACATCTCCAATAAAATAGGTAAAATAATTAAAAAATACACTAAAAATGTAGCTTTTTATAATATCAACAATGTAGGGAAAATGCTTATCAACAACAAAGACAAACGAGTTAAATTCAGTAACTCGGGGACATACCTTTTAGAATGTGATAATTGCGATGGTACATACGTAGGCCAAACAGGAAGAGCCGTTAAAATATGAATAAAAGAACATACTAGTAGCTGGCTTGATCAAAAAGATAATCCTAATTATGCAAAACAATTAATAGAGTCAAATCATACCTTTTACAATAACAACACCGCTAATATTTTACACGTGCAACTTAAAGGCCCAAAATTAGATAGGTTAGAAATATAAGATAAAACAATAATAAACGATCAATTGATGCACATACTCGTACATTCACCACTCCTATATCCATTGCAAACAATATAATTCAATCCCAACCTTTATTTAACTAAAAGGTACTCACCTTCTAAAGAATATGTAATCTGCCGTAATTATCTTTGTTTCAGAACTCCAGGGGGAAATTCCAAGACAGCAGTAGCCGGGCCACGAGACATTTGAAATATTTAAACTTAATTATCTCAAACACAAAAATCACATTATATAGAATCACTCCAAGAATTAGTCACTCTAGTAATTGCTTTTTAATTATATAGTAATCAAACTAACCCAAATTTTACTTTATATAAAATCATTTCAACTACAAGTTAATAACAGTAATACATTATTTAGAATCAGGGGGGAAAAAGGTTTAACCCCCACCACTATCATTTATTATAATAAACAAATTTTGATGTAGGTGCCAGAAGATGGCAGCATGCTGCCGAAACCGGTCGAACATAAACACAAGTGGAAGCACACTAAATACATAATAATCAAGAAATTTTATATAATTCTTTTTTGTTTTCATTATTTACCTTAGACATAATTATCCTTGCGTCAAGAAAAAAATGAACAGGTAGACCAATTCAGATATCTCCGACGCGAAGTAACCAGCTCTAATGACCTCCCCAGAGAAGTAAGGTCACAGGTAAATAAGGCTGCAGCGGTTGCAGGCTGCCTGAAAGATGTCATATGGAGAAACAAAGACATGAGGACTGACAGCAAGGTACGCATTTATAAGACCTGTGTGCGACCAATTCTCACATATGGCATTGAATCGAGAGCAGACACTGTCAAGACAAAGAGCATGCTCAGGACAACCGAGATGAAAACACTCCCCGCTATAGCTGGCAAAACCCTACGTGATCGAGTTAGGAATACAGCAATCCTAGAAATCTGTCGAAGATGTGGTCAGATGGAGACGTCAAAGACGGCGATACTTGCATCAACATGTAGAAAGAATGAGCTCAAATAGGATATCATACATAGCTTTCCATGGAACGCCAAACGGACAACGCCGACCAGGAAGACCCCCGAAACGGTCGAGAGAAAGCTGGAGTTTAGCGTCTCAAGAGGACCCGCCTGAAATAACAGACTCCTGAGTCTATAAAAAGTGAAGAAGAAGAAGAAGATAATTATCCTTATGGTGGCCAACTAATTATAAGCTAATGAGCTTAGGACACGCTTATAACTAAACTATGAACTAAAGCGGTGCTCTGAATAGCGCGGCTCCAGCCACGGGGGCGAGCCTGCGCGAAGGGCAGGAAGAAGCGGCCGCATGATAGGGGATGAACCGACCACGGCTCTCTGTCGACCTCCGATTCTCTTGGCTTCTCATTGAGGGGGCGTGTTTGATCAGCTGCGGGATGAAATGAATGCACGTACGTGGGAAGAAATCGACTACAGACTAGACATCTGCAGAGCGACAAACAGTGCACACATCGGAACATACTAAGAAACGAATTTAAAAAAAAAACTTTTTCCGCACATTTTAAGATCAAAACCATTTAATTACCTATAATAGTTTATTTTATTACAGTTATTTTAAATGTAGGCATTATTTTTCGATGAACCTATATTTGTGCCCTTGGGATGATCAATCAATAAAAATGGCGCTGTATAAATCGTCCCATTTATTATTATTATTATTTTTATTATAAGTAAGTGGAACAAAATTGCAGTGGATTCTCTCACTATTGCAGATCAAAGTCGACATCGCCAATAGCTGATTAATTTCTAATTCGTGTGATTCAGGACGTTGCTGGTTTGATCTGTTCCCTGCATTTAGTGAAGTGGTCATTAGAACAAAATGATTCTGAGGCGGCGAAACGTGCTGCAGGCGATAGGTACGTCTACCTACGAGTACTATTCGTTTTCAAACAATGCCACAAACACACTCGTAAAGTTGTTCATATAGAAAATAATCAGGGTTTCACACATAAAGCAACGCGTATGTTCCACGTGTACTTTGCTCGTTCATTGTGTCAGTGGCGTGTCGTGCAAAGACGGACATTTAATTGTCAACCCCAAAAATAATATTTTTATTCATATTTATTGTTTCTTGAACAATGGTGTAAAACTCCATATCAAATAAGTAATACGAATGAAAACGTCAGTTTTATAGAAGTTTTATTATATTTTATGGGAATGATATGTTTCGCCCTTCTAAGGCATTATCAAATGTCACATTTGATAATGTCTTAGAAGGGCGAAACATGTCATTCCCATAAAATTAATAAAACTTCTACAAATCTGTCTTTTTCATTCGTAATAATTCTTTCATAGTTCATAATCAGTTTTTTTTAAATATTCAAAATAAGTTAGGAAGGACCTTTAAATTTAAAATTTGAAAATTAAAACTTCACATAGTCAGTTTTTCTGAAGTTAATTTATGTTTTATGTGAGTGACATGTTTCGTATGGCTTTGGTATTTTGAAATATTTTAAATAATTAAAATTTAATTAAAAATAATAAGACGAAAAACATCTAAAATGATTTTCATGAAATAAAGAAAGTCCGCTACTGGGCGTAGTATAGGGTAAAATTTCCATTGTTTTTGACCAAACAAAAACTTTTATTAGTCTTTATGGAGTCGACCAGGCATGCTTGTCACAGCGTGTACCAAATATACTTCCATATAAATCTGTACCAAAATTAACAGAGGAGTAATACGATTCCAAACGTCAAAAAATAAATAATTAAAATTTATAAATATAAAATTTTCTATAATTTATTTAAAAATATCTGTTTCCAACCAACAGGAAATTTAGAATGTTTATACAGGCGTAAGGAAAATACAATGAAGATATAATGGGGAGAGTGTTTATGTTAACTATGCGAATAGTGCACGAAATAACATGGTGTGATTAATTCAATCAAAATTTTAATATCGCCAACGTTCCTCACGTTGTCAGAGAAACCAAAGTACATATACGACGCGATGGACGAATATTAATTTTTTTTTTATGAATTATAATCTCAAGGGCGCTGTATAAAATGCATCGTTTTATGAACTAGTTATAAAATAAACAAATTTAGTATGAGGGCTGCACCTGACGCAGTCGATCAACGTTTACAAGTCAATAATGAATTGTGTGGCGGTAAATCCATATTTATTTATTTATTTATTGTAGGGTAACATACAGTGATTGTTAATACAAATGTAAAATGAACAAACTAACAGTTAAATGAAGACATATAAGGTTACCCACCGCTTACCCGAAGCTGTTATAGGACGCAGCGGCGCCCCTTCGTCAGCTTCGCTCAAACAATCCCTAGGCCCGCCCCCAATCCACGTAGGACTTAAATTAGCTGGAGAATGCACCATACCAGAAAAAAAAAGTTTCTAGGCCACATAGGTTAAATAAATGTAAACGGTAAATGCATAGATAGAAGGTGCCCACCGCCACCCGAGACTGAGGAAAGAAGGTGATAGTTAGTAAATATTAATTATTTGTTAACTATATATAATATACAATAAAATACACATAACTAACCATCACGCCATCTTCTAGTAAGTGAAAGAATGGACTGCCACATTGTTCTGTCAGACATACTTCTCTCCCTTCCTATACATTCATACACCATGTAATCAGTGGAGGTACTCCCATAGAAGCCCAGAAGCTCAAATTTGGAATCAAAACCCCCAAATCTAAGTAATCATGCCAACGCATAAACCAAAAACCCACCAAATCACCTTCCAAGAATGTTCCCACCAGACGTAAGAGTAATAGTCACAAGAGCAGAACCTCTATAAGCCAAAAGATTTTTAGATTCAAAAGGCAAGCCGGGCTTCTGGGCTTCTATGGTAGTACCGCCACTGTCAGACATTTAATATTTTATTGATTTGATCGTGCCACGTTTTCCTCGGCCTTCCTGTATCTCTAGCTCCGTTCACGTCGGTTCCAAATATGTACTTTCTTCACCATTCTGTTTTCATTGATTCTTTCCATATGCTCAAAACATCTTAACGACCCTTTCATTATTTTGTTCATAACATTTTCATTCGCACCGCATTCACTGCTTATATTTTTATTAGGCACTCCTGATATTCATAACATAAGCGTCTTAGAAATCTAATTTTAACAGCATTATTCTACTTTTATTATTCTTTTGCTAGTTCCATGCTTCATTTCCATATATAAGGGTCGGCATAAGATCACCATTGTGCGCTGCTATCTTGGTTTTTTGGTATATTTTGGCTTTTTGGCAACATTGCCTGCTCCAGCCCTTCTTTCGATATCCTTCTCTATCTATAATACACGTAAAAGCTTGTAATATATTTTATCTGACCAAACGTGAGACAATATATGAGTCATTAGTGTACACCGAAAATGCATTTACTACATGTGTACTCGTATAATTTATTTTAAAGTGAGATCTTTCGTAATCTTTTATAAACTTTTTGTTTTAATTGTATCTCAATAGAGACGAAGACGCAAACTGGAAACTGAACATGGATGATCAAGGTGTTTACAGGACTTATGACCTGTCATTGGTTGGGTTAAGCGCACGCTTTATGTAATTACAACATTCCCCATTCCACCTTTGTTATTTGTGATCATGCATGACAAATTTTTGGAAGATGTATATATATACTTCAAAATCCATATTTATCTTCACGTGGCAGTTTCAGTCAGCCATCTATGTAGATTTGGTTGCACTAGTGAATTTTTTTCAAGAATTAACCTATACAACCGACCCACTAACGCCATCTATGGAGAATGATTTTCGGCATTTAGCAAACTACCTTATTAACACAATGTGAAGGCTGTTGACCAACATATTGTTAGAAGCCTTATATATTTATAGCCTTATATTTATAGCCTTATAGCCAACATATTGTTAGAAAACTTTTTGTGTTGAATCTTGCAAGTTTCTTTCACAAATTTGTTTTAAATAGTCCATTATTTTGGCCGAAACACTATGATATTTTAACATTTTATAACTGTTAATTCAAAAACTTTGATTTATATCACAACTTGTATTTATTTTACTTTACGACAGCTGTTTCATCAACCAATATTGACATCATCAGGTGTTACAAAAATATATATCAGATGTCAAATTTTCGTAATTTTTTCGAATCTTTCACTGGTTCTCCACTGACTTCTGTCTCTGGCTATCTCTCTCCATTCCCCAGCTCCTTCCCAATCTTAAAGTAAAATAAAGACAATTTGTGACATAAAACAAAGTTTTTGAATGAACAGTTATAAATTTGTTTTATAATAAACTGGTTTCATAAAAGTAGTTTATTATAATAAATTACATTATGAATAAAATCTTCAATTCTAAAAGTTTTAAAATTGCATTGAAATGCAATGTCTGAATGGTCAACAATAATTTAGGTTTAAGCGAAAACTATTTGGTCCTGCAAAGATAATTTTTTTACATAGTTGAAGCGTTCTAAATAATACATTATTTCACATTGCATATGTACAGAGTTACTATGTTTATCCCACTGCATTTCTCTTGGGCGTACTGGGCGTTTATCCCAGCATGCAGAACCAACCTACGTATCAGCAATCAGACTGCCGAACATCATCGTCATGACGTCTTTCATTCAGAAGCCAAATACTCGTAACTTTGGAGAGTATCTTGTATTCCTAATGTCAATCGTTCCTGGTATTATATATTTATTATATTTTACCTTGTTCTCAATAGATGCCTTAAACTATAATATAATTGTTGTTTGTAATATCTTTTTAAAAAATCAACTGATTTGATTTGATTTGATAGTATGTCAAAGATGCTAACGAAACTAAACATATTCATTCATTCATAATTTCTCGGCGCTACTCCACAACGGTCCTCCACTGACTTCTGTCTCTGGCCATCTGTCTCCATTCCCCAGCTCCTCCCATTATCTCCCAATCTTGTTCCACGCAATCCGCCCATCTTTTCCTCGGTCTGCCTCTTGGTCTCTTTTCGCAAGGAACCCATCTGGATAAAATTTGTGGTGTTCTACCCTCTGGCATTCTTTCCACATGGCCAGCCCACCGTAGGCGTTGAGACTTACAGAATCTCACTACTGTTACATGGTTAATTAGTTCTTCAAGTTCAATTAGCTTGAAGAAATAATTAACCCGGAAACTAAACATATATTACAATTTAATAGTCCATTGTTTTGGCCGAAACACTATAACACTTTAACATAGTAAACTGTTAAAATAACAAAAACTTTGTTTATAAAAATACAATTGATACATTACAAAGTTGATTGATACACGAAACAAAGTTTTATATTTTATTTTTAATTTGACAGTTAATTATATTACAATTTCCAATAAGACATCTCCAAGAATGAGGTTGGATCAGGTGAGCTTGTTTCAATTAATGTGCATATGATAGAATTATTTCATTGAATAATTATATTTTCCGATGAGATTCAGACCAATCGATTATTCAAATATTAGTAATAAGCGATAACGCCATTCAATTGGAACTATTATTTCTATCGCGCCAATTGCGACTGTGGCTGTGGAGAGGCAGGGGGAAATTTATTCAGGCCGGAATGTGAGCGAATGGAAATGCCGCGATTGTTGTTTTCCGCGACACTTTAGCCGTCAATATTAATTGGGAGATTTATGCGGTGGCGCTAACATGTTCGTTTACGAATGCGCTATTATTCCGCCGAGCGAGGAACGGGGTATCTTTCAACTGAAGCGCGAGATTCAATGCGAAACTGACTACGAGTATACCTGACATATCCGAATACTGTCGTTAATAATAATATAAACCTTTTCAATAATGTTCGATTTCTGCCGAAAAATTGTTTTGTTTGATTCCGGACCTTAGAAGCTATATGAATGGGGAAAACCGAATAAGGCAATGCCAACCTTATGAACCAAGAACTATAACATATTATATTTAAATTCAGTAATAATAACAACAAAAGTACAATTTTTTCATACGTTATATATAAATATGCAAGCTATAATAAAATTTAAAATACATTGTATTGAATATGAATCTTCTTGAATATCTATAATACCAATATTTAAATTCAGTAAATTTTACATAAATATTCGAAGATTTTTTTTGTATAGAATCATGTTTACCACCCCTGATCTGTATGTATATAAAATACTCGGTTTGCAATAGTGTCACCAGTCTGTCCGAAACCGGTCGCTATCGAAATAAAGACAAAAGTGGAAGTAGTTCAAAAACATCGTTTTATTTAATTTTTAAGTAATAATGTTGTTATTTTACAGTTTACAATGTTTATTCTTCTCCTTCTTCTTCTTATCCTGCCCGCCTCCGTGGTGCATAGGGCCTCAGGGATTCTTCTCCACCCGACTCTATAGCACGCCTGATACCGAATACCATTCCACGTGAGTCACATGAAAAATTATTTATAGTCTTACACGATACACTAACATTCCATTTCTTCACTTTCAGTTTCATTCATAGGAATTGATTGGCACCTCTTCCTCTGCCCTGTTTGGTCTTCATGAATCCTCTTCAACTCTGTATAGGAAGTACAGTTCATATCATGGCTTATTTGCTTCAAATTCTCTAAGCGAGAACGTTCTATGAGATTTTCCTGCCGCAGCATATGATGAATTTATTCTGAACGCCTGGGGATATACTGTTCGACTTGTGACCGGTTTCTTCGATTATGCTGAGAATCTCTTCATTGAATATTCCATATAGCGCTCTGAAAATAACCAGAAAGAAATTGTTTTGTTTAATTATTTAATTATTTTAAACAGGTACCCACTAGAAACCGCGTAGCAATTTTAAATAGCAATGCAAAAACCACAAGAAAGAAGGCTAAAGTGCGGGTGGCAGAGATGCGGACGCTGAGGATGATAGCAAGAAAGACTCTTCGAGGTAGCGAGAGGAACACGGCTATCCACGAAATCTGCAAAGTGGAAGATGTCGCGCGATGGGGCAGACAACGCAGAAGATACTGGAATGCGCACGTGCAGAGGATGGATCCCACCTGAATCCCACACGCTGTGGCGCATCAGATTCCTGTCGTCCTCTCGGAAGACCACCAAAGAGATGAAGGGATAGCTGGGAGTCGACCTCCCAAGAGAGGCCAGCCTGATTTCAGGAACAGACCAAAGGTCTAAAAGAAGAAAAATAAGAAGAATGTAAAAACTTGTTTCGATTTTTATCTGTTTGATTTAAAACACTGTTAAAATATCACAATTTATTCATTTCATTTCTATGAAATTGTCGAGACAGCTATTTCACCAACCTACGTTGACACCATCAGGAATAAACAACTGATTTTTACGATTTCAAAATTAGCTATTTGTAATTTGAAATACAGATTAACTAAGATAACTATACATCTTTGATAAGCGTTTTTAGGGTTGACTGGAACTCATTCATTGGCTGCTTTGGGATATTGGCCTAAATTTCACTAGAGAAGAACTTTTGAAATATCGATGGGGTTAACTAACTAACTAGCACCATCACAATGTACTCTCAAATTGCTAATAGCAACTCATTGCGTGGAATGACGATTGAAAGGAAACCAAAGTAAGTAGGCGCGTCGTCCAACATCCGAGCACCAAGGTGAAACCTTTCAGTAACTGTAGACTTAAGAGAGCGATGAAAATGTTTGTTTAATTCAAAAAGTTCTCGGGGGAGACGAGGAAGCAATATCACTCCGGGAATTGTAGAGAGACGCTTCTTCGTTAACCCATTATTTGCCGACAGCTTTACTACTATTGGGATTCATGAATTTTGTACTTTTTGTGTACAATTTTGTAAAATAACGTGTTCATATGATCAAAGGCTTTTGAGATCACTGATTTTTGCGTGGAATCACTGTTTTTTATAAATAACCGAAATTGAGACATTTTTATTTTCAGACTTACGTGTGGTAAAATAAAACATAAGTATGTTAAAACGATGAAATGGTGGCTTAAGGTCTATTTACACTGGACAGTGATCGGAACGACGACGTAACGGCAATGTAATAACTCCGTCAAACTATATTTAAATTTATATATTGTTTCTTGAACAATGATGTAAAACTCTATATTAAATAAATAATACGAATAAAAACGTCCCTTTTCTAGAAATTGTTCCTTAGCAGAGGCGAAACATCTTATTTATATAAAATATAATAAAACTTTTAGAAAATAAATGTTTTCATTCGTATTGATTATATGAGGCAGTCAAAGCAAAATTGGACTAACCCCATCTACCATAGATTTGGGTAATGGCGCATTTTAGAAATTATCAAATTTCGTCTCTTTGTGATACGTAAATTTTACAACAAATACTAATTGTAAAGAAAGATTCTTGGTAAAAAAGATAAGTTAATTTTAATGTAGATCCGTTTTTGGCCAAAAAATTAATAAATACCTCTTTTTTGGTGGCTTGGTCCACTATTGCATTGAAGTATTATTATGTTTAGTCCATTTTTTATTGAGTAGAAAAGTGAAATGAAATTTAAGGTGTATAGAAAATATATCTTTTATAATTTTAATCCCTTTCGGAATCAGACACGTCTATTACATCTGACTGAATATTATAGGTCTTCAAATTGTTATAAAAATGGTGAAAAATTGGCGGTACGAAGTCAAGAAGGAAATTAAATCCTTCTTCTTCATCGCTGTGATAGTATTTCCTTATGGATACAATGCATCAAGAGTAGTGATTGAGACTGACAATCTTTTTGAAATATCCAATATGGAGAAAATCACTTCAATATTGTTTGAGAATTTGAAATATATTTTAAATGGTTCGGTTTTTGTATACCTCAACCACTGTATTTTCAACCACTCTACTTTGGATCCATCAAGTGAGACCTTTCTATTTACTATGTTACTCTCCAATTTAATTGTTGAATAAAAATTATCCCTTTCCATCGAGATTATTTTTAATTGATTACTTTTCCTGGCTGATTGTAATACTTGAATCCAGTGTTCCGGATTGTAAATATCTAGAAAAAATCATTTTTGTTTTTCAATTAAACCTGATCACACGGTAGTCAATGTCATTCACCACATAATCAGAATTGGACACAATATACATGAACTTGTGGGTATTGGATTTCTAGTTCCCATCCTTGTGTGTTGAAGTGAAGTTTGAAGCCGGCAAAAAATGATGAAAGTAGGATAAATGCTGTAGAAATGAGATCACTGAGAAGAATGTGCGGGAAAACGATATATGATAGAATACCGCACGTCGAAATAAGGAAGAAATGTAAGGCAGATAATTTCATCAAAAGTAAAATTAAGAAAGGATCCCTGAGTTGGTTTGGACATATGGAAAAAATTAACGAGAAAGGAAATGTTAATATTTTGTATACAAGCAGTGTGAATGGAAAGAGAAGCCGTGGAAGACCAAGGAAAGCGTGGCATGACCAAATTAATCAAATGTTGAAAGGCGGCCACATTCAAATTCGTAAAAAACGACGAGCGTGCATGTTACGATATGTGAATGTGGAGGAAACTAGAGAGGTAAGTCAGGACAGAGCAGCTTGACGCCGAGTTCCTCTCTGACTACACCTCCGGGGAAACGGCATGATGGTTAGTTAGTTAGTTAGTTTATTAATGAAGATTGTCTACAAGAATTTGTATACATTCAAAATGTTGTATAAAATAACTGGTCCAAGTAGGCATAAAATTGGAGACACATTTCCAGGCGAAATCTAGTACTGTATGATTTGCAGAGATTTTCACAGTACATTAATAAAGGTTTTCTGCTTAATGCTTTCCAATCTTAATAGATGACGCTAGTGTAGAGTGAACTTAAAAATGTAAAGATAGGCGTGGAATCCCACCATATATACAAGTTCCAAAAATTTGTCAGACGTGGTGGTCATAAGGAAGAAAAAAAAGGCGGAATGGGGAATGTTGTTAAACATAAAGCGATCGCTCAAACCCAACCAATGACAGGTCATAAGTCCTGTAAGTGCCTCGGCCACCACCTTCTGTTCCCAGAAAAACAATTTACATCTTCGTCTCTATTGAGAAACAATTAATCCTTATAAAATAAAAATAATTTATCCGCAATGGGTGGAATCCAGTATTTGTCTACAAGAATTTGTATACATTCAAAATGTTGTTTAAAATGAAGAATTTGTCTTAGAGATTAGAGTTTACCGGTTGGTTTGATCAAACGGCTGTGAGTGCAAAGTTAGCAGGAATTATCTACTATACCACGTGATCATCAATCACGCGGGAGAATAGTTTAAATTAAACTGCCAATCACACGACCAGGATAGTCGGCGGGAGGGGGAGAGGGAGGGCTGGCGGGGCACGCGCGGCTACAAATCGAAATAATTAGCTACTCGGCACAGCACCATACTTCCAATTAATTTGTGACGGGTTTTGATTACGCTTACATTTTTTGGAATTTATAATATAATATTATATAATTAATATAAATGAACCCTTATGTATGGAAGCGAAGCATGGAACTGGCAAAAGAAGGATGAAAGTAGAATAAATGCAGTAGAAATGAGATCTCTTAGACGAATGTGTGGATACTCTGTGTATGATAGAGTGTCGAATGAAAATATAAGAAGTGAATGCGGTGCGAAAGATGGTGTCATGAACAAAATAATGAAACGATCATTAAGATGGTTTGGACATATGGAAAGAATGAATGAAGAATGAATGGTAAAAAAATTATATGTTAATGATGTAAATGGAACCAGAAATAGAGGAAGACCGAGGAAAATGTGGCACGATCAAATATATCAAATATTGAATGTCGGCCATGTGAGGAGTCAGAGAAATCGACGCGCGTGCATGACACGATGTATGAATGTTGAGGAAGCGAGAGAAATATGTCAGGTTAAAGTGTGGCAATCCATTCTTTCTGCCTACTCCTTCGGGGATGTTATGTTAGCGTGATGGTTAGTTAGTTAGTTATCATATTAATACATTTTATGTGTCTATCTACTCGTATCGTGGAGGATTCTGGGCATATTCGAAATAAGGCGATGTATCTAAAGAGCGAAGATGAACAGTTATAATTACGAGGCGGCACCCTGTGTAGAATCCCTTGCGCTGAGAGGAAACAGAAATCTTTCTCGGCCATTAATTTCGCGTGTCGACCTTATGGGTATATAACAACTACTACCGTTAACACATTGATGTAACCACTTTAAGCGTAATCAAATGTTTTCCTTATTTATTTATTCGCGTTAGTGATACTGCAGAAACAAGTATCCTCTAGTACAACAATTAAAATTACGGCTTATTACATAATGGCGTAGATTTTCATGGTTGGTAGCAATCAGTTTTTTTTTTGATCTTGGGAAAATCCGTGTAACTCAACATTCTGGACTGAAGTTTCGGATATTTTTGCAGTCTCCATTTTGAGGGTGGTTATGACGTCTATAGAAACGTCAGTCCAGAAAGACGAGTTGCACGGAGTTTCCCATGATCACAAAAAACTTAATGCTAATACTTTTTGATTATGAAAGTTAATTTTTATTTTTATTTTGTAATTTTCTTATTTATTGTTTCTTGAACAATGGTATAAAACTCGTTAATTAATATGAAAGAAAACTTCTGTTTTATTATATTTTAGATGGAATGTCATGTTTCGTCTTTCTAAGGCATTATCAAATAATTTAAATAATATCATTTGATGCCTTTGAAGGGCGTAACATGTCATTCCATCTAAATCCTAGAAGACGGAAGTTTTCATTAATATAAATTTGTAATTTTCATTACACTTAACCTACCACTTCCATTTCCATAAGCATGTACTTTTAATCATGTAATTTATGTCATTTCCATAAGAATGGAGTTCTGGTCCCAACCTTAATGTATGGAAGCAAAGCATGGAATTGGCAGAAGAAGGATGAGAGCAGAATAAATGCGGTAGAGATGAGGTCCCTAAGACGTGTGTGTGGTAGAACGATATACGACAGAATCTCAAACGCTGATATAAGATAGGTATGTAGAGCGGAAGAAGGTATTATAAACAAAATTATGAAAGGATCGCTGCGTTAGTTCGGACATATGGAGTGCATGGATAGAGAAATAATGGTTACGAAAGTATACGTTAATGATGTAAATGGAGTACGGAGTCGAGGCAGACCGAGGAAAATATTGCATGACCAAATTAATCAAATTTTAAAGGTTGGTCATGTTAGCAGTATGAATATGGAGGAATCTAGAGAGGTGTGCCAGGATAGAGAAGTGTGGCGGTCCATTATCTCTGCCAACCCCAACGGGGAAACGGCGTGATGGTTTGTTGCTGTTGTAAATTTTTTTGATAAATTTCTTGTATTAACAATGAAATAAACAAAAATGGGTTTTTGTATTCCACGATACATTATTATCAAATCTGAAAAATACATTTACATATAATGTAAATGTAACTAACCATCACACTGAAATAATGGAATTATTTTCTGACAACCTCGATTCATCAACATTCTTTAATTGCGTCATGCACGCACGTTGATTTATTTAACTCATCACGTGTCCAATATTGGATTGATATGTACGTGCCACGCTTTCTTTGGTCATCCTCTATTTTTTGTTCATTTAAATCGTTAACAAAAACTTTCTTTACTATCATTTCTTCAATCTTTCATTCCATGTGTTTCATTATTGTTTATGTTATATCTTTCTCCCGATGATGAAGGTTTAAAAACTTTGAAACGTATCGAGAAAAATAAATTCATAAGATGAAAAAACAAGAAGAGTTTTCAGAAAAAAATGGTAACAATACTTTTATTCTCATTCACCTTGTATATTTTCATTTGACACTCTACTACACATTCGTTTTAGAAAATATATGTATATAACCAAAAATATTTGATTTTTCAAGAATTTCTAGGATGTTTATACCTACTAGCATGAATATAAAAATGGAGAGACAGAATTTTTGGTAAGTAACTTATGTGAGATGTAATACTGTGCGCCGGCGCGTGGCGGCCCATACGTGCACGGGGGTGTGTTGGGAAAATCTTTCGGAACGAACAATTTATCTATTTGAAATCGTTCAATTCCTTGCCGATGTGAGCTGAATTTAAAACCAAAACACGACTCCCGGTTACCACCGCCTGTGGTAGGACCACCCACAGCCAAGAGAACACTCGCACAATTTAGGGCGAAGATATTCATATAATATTTTCATTATTTTAACCAAACATAACCGCTCCGTGCTGAATGCCAGATGGTCCTATTTATTGGCGAAATACAATAATATTGCTAGCATAAACTAAATACAAGGTACGATGATAAAATCGTATTTTTTCATGTATATTTTATGTTGAAGAAAACGTCTATTTCCGAGAAGTTTAAAATTGATTTTACTATAATAAAAAAAAACTAGCTTACCATCACGCCGTCTCCCCGAAAGGGTAGACAGAAAGAATGGACTGCCACACTTTAACTGATGCGGCACTCCATCCTACTCTTTTCGAGGAGACGAGGTGTTTTGGGTTGCGAACCTCATCGCCTCCAATAGGCATCTCCCGCGCACACTTCGATCGTAAAACATCCACAAAATATATCTTAAATAAAATGATATAAAATAAAACAACACAATAAAAATAATTTAAAACATAATGTTATTTTTAGATGGTGCACAAACTGTCTATTTAATTTATGTTCCACGTATCCACCGTTTTTTTAATTAGCTGTAATTAAGCACTTAAAACACACCAATACCAGCAAGAACTTAAAAATGATATTGAAGAAATTATTCAAATTGTCATTGGAACAAACGAAAAATTTATTTTTACACCTGTAAATTTTTACACCTGTTTTATTTTTACACCTGTAAATTTTTTTATAAAAACGAAAAAACTACTGCTTTTACTATTTCACTAATTAATCATCACGCCGTCTCCACGAAGAGGTAGGAAGAAATAATGAACCTCCACATTGTTTTCTGACACGCTTCTCTCGATTCCCCAACATTCATACATCGTTTCATGCTGGTACAATTCGACTCCTCACGTGGCCATCATTCAATATTTGATTTATTCGATAGTGCCATATTTTCCTTGGTATTCTTCTATTTCTAGTTTCATTTACATCGTTAACATACACTTTTTTACCATTCTTTTTTCATTGATTCTTTCAATGTGTCCAAAGCATCTCAATTTTATTCACTATTTTTATAACGTTCATTATTTTCTTGATTACACTCTCATTAATTTATTTAATTTTTTTCAACACTCGATACACAGTTTTTCTACATATTTGTTAAGAAACTTAGTTCTACTGCATTAATTTTACTTTTATCCTTCTTTTGCCAGTTGCATGCTATACTTCCATACATGATAATAGTGTTCATGTACCGACATGAACCCTATCATTTGAGCTTTTTTAGATAGGCTTTATAAATTGTGGCAGAGTGGCAATAGCTATTAATAGTGAAGGTCGCGGATTCGATTTCCGGCGATGATAGTGTGAAAAAATTCACACTGTCAGTTATAGTCAAAAGCAATTGGTCTGGTAGTAACTGGATATAAATAACCTGTTCTATACAAACTTGTGGAGAGCAACGAGAAACTAACACATTAAAGGCCAAAGGCAACCCATGAACCAGCAAAAATTTTACACCATGCTGCAAACCAATCCATACGATTGAAACATAAAAGAAGTAAATAAGTCTTTTGTAGTTTGAATATCCAGATTTATCCAGTCTGCAACATTAGCGTGAATGGTGAAATTTTGGAGCAACCAGTTGAGTTCGTGTATTAAGGTAGTATGTTTACAAGAGATGGGCGAGTGGAGAGGGATATTGAAAGAAGGGTTGGGGCAGGCAACAAAGTGAATGGTGCACTTAAAGTTGTCATCGCAAACAAAAACCTATCCAAAAAGCTAGAATGGCAGTGCACAATGGTGTTCTTCTACCGACCCTTATGTATGGAAGCAAAGCATGGAACTGGCAAAAGAAGGATGAAAGTAGAATAAATGCAGTAGAAATGAGATCTCTTAGACGAATGTGTGATACTCTGTGTATGATAGAGTGTCGAATGAAAATATAAAGTGAATGCGGTGCGAATGATGGTGTCATGAACAAAATAATGAAAGGATCATTAAGATGGTTTGGACATATGGAAAGAATGAATGAAGAAAGAATGGTAAAAAAGTTATATGTTAATGATGTAAATGGAACCAGAAATAGAGGAAGACCGAGGAAAACTTGGCACGATTAAATAAATCAAATATTGAATCTCGGCCATGTGAGGAGTCAGAGAAACCGACGTGCGTGCATGACACGATGTATGAATGTTGAGGAAGCGAGAGAAATATGTCAGGAAAGAAAAGTGTGGCAGTCCATGATTAGTTAGTTAGTTAGTAACATAAAACAAAATTCTTTAATTTAACAGTTTAAATGTTAAGCTATCATAGTTTTTCAGCCAAAACAATGGACTATCTAAAAAAATAATTATTTAATAGGAATTTTGAACCATTTTTTCAATAAAAAATAAATATGGGATTTTAATAATTTTGTACGTTTTTTTAAACAATTTTATAATATAATATATTATTAATAAGTAAATTGATCAAAGGTTTAAAATGCAGGTAGTTTATTAGAAAAGTGTAGGATAGTGAAGAACCACATTGGGGTGTAATCGATAGTCCAGAAGCGGGAAAAATGGTTCGTGTCGTGGCGGGGAGCAGACCATTTTTCCCCGTTAGTAAGCGAGTTCTGGTGGCCTAAGGAGATAAATGATTGTTAACGCTAATGGTAGTAAATAATAAATTAGCCTATATACATGTACCTTTCTTACTCGCATAAATAATTGGGAATCGACTGTTTCTAGACCAATGACGTATAACTCTATATATTAAAATAAAATGTCATTAATACGAAAAAAAACATTTGATTTATACACGCTTTATTATAATATAATTTATGGGAATGACATATTTCCCCTTTCTAAGGCATTATCAATTATTTTTACAATTACTTAAAAAGTTGAAATATGCAATTCCCAAAAAAAATATAACAAAACACCCAGAACACAGACGTTTTCATTCGTATTTTAATAAAAAGGTTTTTAAATAGTCCATTATTTTGGCCGAAACACTATGATACTTCAATATTATAACTGTTAAAATATTTGACACTGTTTTTTTTTAAATTATACACTAAGGGGGAATAAGCGCGAATTTGGTTATTTATAACATTCAATTCACATTTCTGTGCTTTCAAGATGTCTTAATTTTCGAGTAGGAAGTCTTTTCATTTGTTACTTTAGTTTATTGAAACACCTGATGATGCCAACATCGGTTGGCGAAACAGGTTTCGCGATACTCTCAGTGAATAAAAATAAATTGTTATATTATAACAGTGTAATAAATTTTAACAGTAATAAAAAAGTTTTTCTTATATCTTATCAATATATTCGTATACGACAGTTTGTTTAAAGTCATCATCATCATAATTTTTTTTTATATACAAGAGGTCGTTTAAATCTGATTACCGTATACAATTTATTTTAGCTATTATATTGATTTTCTTGACATGTAATAAGCAGCCAATCTATCGCCATTTTATTGTCAAGCGAATTCTACACCAGACCGACGGGATCCAGGACCTACGGTGTGCAGTTATTGCTCACGCCACTCTGTACGAAGGTCGTTTTTATTGTCAAGTGAATTCGACTAGACCAAAGAGAGCACAGATCACCCTTTCACCGTAGTTGCGGTCGTCCTGCACTTCTCTTTGCCGTCCACGGTCTCAAAGTCAGCAGTCTTCTTGTCCACTTTTCGTCTGAGCTTCTGGCTACGTGACCTACCCATTGCCATTTTAGAGTCGCCACCCGGTGGATGATGTCAGTGACCTTTGTTTTTTCTCTCACCGTATCGTTTCTGTCTCCGTCTCTTAAGCTTATTGCTAACATGGCTCTTTCCATGGCTCTTTTGGTCACTCGTAGTTTCTCGGCACTTTGTTTGGACAATGTAACAGTTTCAAGACCATAAGTACCAACTGGCAGAACGCAGGTTTCATAGACTTTTCGTTTCAGATTGATCGGTATTTTCCGGTTTTTCAGGATGTAACTCATGTTTCCGAAAGTTGCCCAGCTTAGTCCAATTCTGCTTTTTAGCTCTGCGGTTTGGTTATCTCAGTTTGGGTATGTATATTTTTGGACATTCTCAATTACGTTGCCATCCACGTTGATTTCAAGCCTTTCCGTGCCCATCACCTTAGTCTTTGCCAGGTTCATATTCAAAGCTACAGATTTGGATAAATCGTTTAGTTCTTTCAGCATTTCAGCTAGTTCCTCCGGAGTGTTGCTCACGAGTACGATGTCGTCGGCAAAACGTAGATAGTTTAAATATTTTCCATCAACACGGATTCTTTTAGTTTCCCAGTTCAGATTTTTTATGTATTAATTATAAATATGACTTATATTGCGGTACATGTAATGACTGTTGAGGTTCGTTAGTTTTTTTATACCGTAGTGTAGCACATTCGGAAAAATCAACAGAGCCATAATTGCAATGTTGTGGAAATATTAGCTCCACCGCCGCGGGTAGGGCGAGCTCGTGCCCGGGGTAGAGCCGGCGAGGGGAGGGCCGGAATTGATTTCGGTGGGATGTAGGGCCGGCGTGTGTCGAGAGGTAATTTAATGCCCCGCGCTCGTAATAACAAATCAGCCATCGGATTCGTATTAAGCTGCAAAAGCGATATTGTGCACACTAATATCATTCTCGAATTAACAATAGATTAGAAGCACTTAAAGGCGGGCCACACTGTGATAAACAAGCTGGTTTGAAACCAAAATTTGTATACTGAATGTTATTACTCAAACTTAAACCATGTTCTAGACGTAGTAAAAACGTCGATTTTAGTAAACCATGAGTTAAACCGCGGATGTTTCTGCATACGGTTATCTGTATGGTTTACTAAAATCGACGTTTTTACTACGTCTAGAACATGGTTTAAGTTTGAGTAATAACATTCAGTATACAAATTTTGGTTTCAAACCAGCTTGTTTATCACAGTGTGGCCCGCCTTTTCTGTACCGTGGTACACTCAAGGCACACACATACACGACCAGTAATTTACAAAAGAATATGAATTTGTTATTTTGTATACAAATACTTGTAGACTAATGCTTACCTTAATAGATGGCGCTAGTGTAGATGGACCTATCAACAGTGAAGTTTTTAAAAAATATTAACATATATACAAGTTCCAAAAATTTGTCAGACGTGGTGTCGTAAGAAGGGCGGAATGGTGAATTTTGTTAAACATCAAGTGATCGCTTAACCCAACCAATGACAGGTAATAAGTCCTGTAAACGCCTCGACTACCATATTCTGTTTCCAAATAATTTACATCTTTGTCTGTATTGAGATACAATTAATCATTAAAAAATAATATGATTTCTCGAACTAATGTTTTTCCAGTAAGCTTCGAAATGATGTCATCATAAAACTAAATATGAATATTAATATGCAAATGTTCTTTTCAGTAATTAAATTGAAAGAAGTATATTTTAATGAAATTAAGTTAAACTATTTAAGAATAGTTAACACGAGAGTTTTATGGTTTTACTTGGATTTAATTGATTTTATTAATTATATTAATGGTATTGACAAATTTGTTCCGCCTTGCGATGGCTTTCTCAAACTGAAAACTCTGTTGAAAAAAATTGAAAACAATGATTTCAGTTTGAGAATGCCCTCGCAAGGCGAAACTATTTGTCACTACTAATTAATTACAATAATTTATTATGTAAATTTAATCCAAGTAAAACCATTATACAACATTATTTACTTGTCTGTTTATTTTTGGTATACTTTGTTTACAACACTAACTTTACATTAAAAAAAATATATATCAGACATATTTCGGACAACCCGATCCTTCCTCAGTGATAATATAAAGATATCTTTATAGCATCTGTCAAAACTGATCATATTTGTAAACAATTTTATAATATTTTAAATATCTTTATAATATCACTGAGGAAGGACCGGGTCGTCCGAAACATTTCTGATATTTAATATATATTTTTTTAAAGTTTGTGTTGTAAACAAAGTATATAAAGAAGAATGAAGACAAATAAAACATCTACAAAATAATACTGTTTAAATTTATTTTAATTAAAAATAGTCATTAAAGAATCTCACAGTGTTATGGTCATAAGTAAAAGAAAATTCTTCTAAATTCGTATTTAATTTGAAGTTTTTAATTATTTCTACTTCTTCTTATGATTGTACTGATCTTGCGATCTCTTTATGCAGGATATCAACTTTCTTCCTGTGATGAAGACAACCAATCAAAATTATACTAAATAAAAAATATTAAAAAAAAAAAACATAAGTTAAGACCAAAATATTTTAAATTGAAGTCTCTTGAGTAATACCACATTTCATATGGGAAAAGTAAAACGCTTCCGTTGAACTTTTCAGATTTTGTAATGTAAAAATGGATTTCCCGATATTCGGCTTACAATAATTTATTATTCCAGTTGTAAATCCACCGACAGATGGCGCAATACACAACTTTTGTAAACCGAACTTTAAAAAGTTTTCAATATAAACACATGTGTAGGTTCAACCCACGATACAGCCGATTTACGCCGTCGGCGATGCATACGAGGAACTGCCATAAAACAAGCACGCATCTTTAATGAATTATTAATCTAGCTATATATATTATCTGCCAAAATATCCTTGAATGAGGATTGCATTATAGTATTCCCTTAGGTCAAATGAAAGAACAGAATTATGTCTAGTCTCAGGCGTTCTTATGATATGGGCCAGTCCAGCGCAGTTGGGTCTGAATGCGTTCAAACGGAGAGACTAAGATGAATAATACATGGAACACAGAAGGGTTCCCACCACATACCCGTGGCTGTTATAGGGCGCAGCGGAACCCTTTCGTCAGCCTCGCTAGTACACTTCCTAGGCCTCCTCGTCCATCCGAGACATACATTTAATTTAAGCAAACACAATGAGTTACCAGGTCACATTTACTCTACTTTATATTTGATTCTGTCTCCCGTACTTTCATATGCAATTATCGATAGGTTTTTGTTTGCGATGATAAATATAAGTGCACCATTCACCTTGTTGCCTGCCCCGACCCTTCTTTCAATATCCATCTCCACTCGCCCATCATTTGTAAACATACTACCCAAATACATGAACTCATCTACTTGCTCCAAGTTTTAACCATTCACGCTAATGTTGCAGACTGTCACGATAACTTCTTTTTCAAAAATCATTACCTTGGACTTAGCTCACATTTATAATTAAAATTAATTTAGGACATTTTCTTTCGATTTATTTATTCACTTTTACAGGGGATTCTTTAATGCTGTTTACGAGTAAAAATGGAAAATGAAAACTTTCCATGCGCAGTAAACAAAGAAATAACGGTATCGCTTTCATACGCAGACACGACTCCATTGAAATTTATGTTAGCGCTCTTTGAATTTAGACAAATGCATACGAATAAATTTCCTTTTCCGTTTCAAATTAATCTTGCCAACTATGTTCATATAAATATACATTATTTTTTTGTATTTTACAATCTTATGACACAGAAGGAACAGTATCTAAACTCAAAAGTTAACATCGATTGTAGGCTGGGAAAACAAAAATAAATGATACTATCAAAAATATCGCCATACAACTACCTTAATTAAAAGAGATTTTAATTAATTAATTTTCTCAATTAACAAACATTCCAATTGTCTTTATATTTTGGAAAAACCTAGATTATTAGAGTTTGTATAATTATAATAATTTTAAAAAAACTCTCCGTTACGTCGTAATTTAACGTAATTTGTAAGAACAAATTTGAAAGTTGATTTGTTGTAGTACCAACATAATATTATTATATTTCTAAAATTAAGTTAACCTTTATTTTATTATCGAAAATCAATTATTTTTGTAGTGATTATTTTATTTGGATGATTTCTCAACATGATACTAAAACACTCATAAAAATTCATGTCCTTGTGATATTCATTTATTACAAAAAAAAAAAAAAACTAATGAATGTGTTAAGTTCTACTATTGTTGGCACTCCCCTGTGCTTGATACTTTCATCTTTCAAGTCAAATAATAAGCAATAGAAGGTAGAATATTGTTTATTATAATTATAATATAATTGTCATCTTAGTGACATACCTGTAAATGTAAATAAATATAAATAATGAAAATAAAAATATATTTATTTTTTAATGTAGTTAAATTCCACTTATGTTTGTGTGTTCGACTGGTTTCCGTAGCTCACTGTTGTCTTCTGGTCATGGCCAAAAGAAGATGGCGGGGTGTTAGTTCCTCAACCGCTTGCTGGGAGCAAAGACGCGGTCTTTCGTTCACCTGCTCTGGAGTGGGATGGTATTGGAAACGCTTAGGATATAAACGGAAGGGACTCATGGACCGGGCTCTCTGCTATATCGAGGGCCTTGGGTGCACCCGATCTCTTCTTCACTTCCATAGCACTGAACCTTCGCAATCTTTTCCCGCAATTGCTTCGCTTAGAGCTAAAAGAGCTAGGCTGCAGTGGAAGATTGATTTGATACTGGTGTGAATAATTATCGGCACGACTAGAGTCCCGCGTAGATAAGTGGGGAACAATAATTCGGGTGACAAATTATTTGGGACGAGTGTAGGTGGGAAGACAAAAGAAGGTCGCAACAGCAAGGCAAAGGAGAAGATACTGGTATGCACAGATGCACACGTGTGGAGAATGGATCTATCTAGACTTTCCTTCATTTTGTTGCACGGCCAGGCCCAAGGTAGACGACACCCAGGCAGACCACCAAAAGATGAATCGATAGCTGAGAGTCGTCCTCGCAGGAAGCCTATTCTTTTAAAGAAACAGACCGCAAGGCCTACACTAGGAAGAATAAGAAGAAAATAACAGTAATGTGACCTTAGCAATTATCAGTAGTGCTTGAGAATGATTTATTATATTTTAAGCAAATCACAAGAATTAAAATTGGAATTGAAGAAACATTAATTGTTAAGACGAAAACAAAATGTGACATGTTAATTATTCATCTTATAAGCAAACTTAAATCGTGTGCGATAAATCCATGATTTAATTGAGTAACACATTTTTCTAGTCCCTTTCACCATCCGCGTTATATGTAGGTTTCCAAAACGTCCACATACAATGAAAGTAACGTCTTCTAATGGAGATATATCCTTTCCTATTATCTTTTGATTTACGTCCTTTTGCTGAACTCGCCTCGAACAGGGGTGAGATTCAGGGCCTGTGCATAAAAAAGTGGCACCCTGTTTTCATAAACTGTAATAAATCAAAAGTATTTTTTTTTGTACCGTTATCACAGCCTGAAGTAGGCCAAGATTTATTATTAATTTTGCACAAACAGACAATACATTTTCGCTATTCACTATTCCGATTTTATTTATTTAATATTTTTTATAAAATAAAAATTTCAAACACAACATGTTTCGGAGGTGACCTCCACCCCCAGGTGTAAAGATATAACATTGTATATTAAAACAGGAATAACGGTTATATATTTACTTCATTGATCATATATCAAACAACGCTGCTAATTCAATTCCAATGTTATTACAATGGAATTCCACTGTGTTAACGCCTGCAACTTCAAAAAAGTTAATTGAAATATATAAAAAATATGCAACTCTTTTGGATATTATATTTTGTTTACATATAAATATGACAATCAAATGGCATATCGCACGTTGAAAACAAAAGTGACACTATACAAAAAATCTCAATTTTTCAGTACGGTCATTTAAAGTTTTTGTGAGGTCAATAACTTGACTGTGAGTAAAAATATATCTAATGTTGTTGTTTTATATATTAGTTTAGATATTATTCTATCAGAATCTAGTTGATTTTAATAAGGTTAATAAGCAGGCAAAACTTTAAATGACCATACTGAAAAATTGAGATTTTTGTATAGTGTCACTTTTGTTTTCAACGTGCGATATGTTAAATGATGAATAACTGAAGGTAACAAAAATGTTGAAAATTTGGATTAATCTATTATATATATATATATATTATAGCATAATATTTTTTTTTTGGTATTATCAGCAAATTTTTTAATTTAATTTTTGATACGAAACATAAAACTTGTAAACAATAGTGGCATTACATTTGACCTTAGCTCTGATTCAAGCAAACTGAGGGTTAGTCCATCCCTGCCGACCGTGGTATGTATTACGGAGAAATTATACGACCCCGTAACGCATGCGCGCACGTACCGCGTATAAAACATATAAAACAAAAGAAATGAATTACCTTTGAAGCAAATCGAATAAAGAAAGGGAAACAATAAATCCAGTTAGTCGGGCCGCATTCAGACGCGCCAATTTAAAACTCACTCAAAAAGTGTAAGGTCGGATTCCATCGAAGAAACTGATACGATTGTGCTATAAACTTGTTATTGTCTAAGAATTAGCATGATCAATGAAATGCGCATCCAATTCAATATATCTGTACGAAATCCACTTGCGTTTTTTGAAATGTACCTACCTACGTCACATTAAATAAACAATATCATATTTGAGTCTTATGAACCTGATTGCTTGTTAACAAAGCGTATCAATATAATTATAATATTGCATTTTGAATGTATACAAATACTGGATTTTACCCATTGCGGGTTATAATTTTTAAGGATTAATTGTATCTCAATAGAGACGAAGATGCAAATTGGAAACAGAATATGGTGGTGGAGGCGTTTACAGGACTTATGACCTGTCATTAGTTGTGTTAAGCATACGATTTATGAAATACAACATTTCTCATTCCGCCCTTCTTACGACCACCACGTCAGACAAATTTTCAAAAAAGTCCTATGCCAGATTTCACATGTCAGTTTCAATGTGCCATCTATGAAGATTTTGATTACATATGTTAATCTTTTTAAGATTACTCTATATATAATCTATATATAATAAGAGATTTATGTTTATTAAGCAGAACATCTTTTTAACTCGATGTGAATGGCTACCCCGCCATTAGCGCCTTGTTAGAAGCCACCTGGAGATGTCAACATTCACAAAAAATACATCATCACATCATTCACAAAAAACATCATTTCAAGCTTAATTTTCTTTTCAATCCATGTTGCGCTTACGTTGTCAGGATGCCCTAAATATCTCATGTGGTGTGAATTATAAAAATATAACAATTGACACAAACATTCCATATTTCAAGTGTGCGATGGAAATGCAATCTTCTCGTTGCACGGGATTCCTTTTTACCCCGTTCGGGTGTCGTATTCATGCGCGGAATAACAAATTTCACCTCATGAATTCCCCTCCACCAGGTCGGCGGAGAAAGGTTCCGGGCGACCGTTGCAATAACCAAAAGTTATATAAATTCCAAATAGCCGGACTTTTCACGGTTTGAAATGTTATAACGGAATGCGAATATTTTAGTAGCCATAACTCTGCCATATTGTCACCAGTAACTTTATTCATGTGATAAATTTAATGAATTATTTATCGAGGGTGCACTGTAAAAAACCGTGAAAAAGATATGTAATAATAATCAATTGACCTCTGACGACCTTTGTGGCAGAGTGGTAAGAGCTCTGGTTCCCATTTCGAAGGTTCTGGGTTCGATTCCCGGCGATGGCAGTGTGATTGTCACACTGTCTTTGGTCTGGCGTAGAATTCTCGTGACAATAAAATGGCGATAGATTGGATACCTGTCACATGTCACGAGAATCAATATATCAGCTTAAAAACAAATTGTATACTGTAATTGAGTTCAAGCGACCTGTTGTATACATAAAAAAAAAATGCTTATTATAATAAGTTATTACTCACTAGTATCATAAATATGGGTTGATAAAACCGTAGTACCGCCGTTACAAAATATTTGCAGCAACTAAAATTAATGCAATGAAAGAACAATGATGTAAAACTATACGAGTTTATAAAATAATTAATCCGAATTCAAACTTGAAAAATATTTTATGTGAATGACATGTTTTGCCTATCTAAAACATTTGATAATGCCTTACACAGGAGAAACATGTCATTCATATAAAATTTAATACAATATCTAGAAAACAGACATATTCATTGGTAGTAATTACATAAGAATAAAAGTTTTTAAAAAAACGCGAATAAGATTGTGTGTGAAATGAAGCTTTGTAACAAGAAACAAGATAATAATGAAATTATAATTATAAAAATGTAGGGTTAAGGGTGAGCATCAAAATACAAAAATTAAATGAAAATGTATAGTTTCATCTGTTCTTCCAATCAGCCTTATTGGCATCTTCAGGGCCTTAAATTTCACCTTATAGCTATTTCAGGATTTTCGTTAACATTTTGATCTCAGGTCATTTCGCTGTTAATACACGTGATCACCATTGATTACATTTTTTCAATCTCTATAAAATTCTTCTGACGAATAACTAAAAGAATACAAAAGTAAAATTTTAGTAAAAAAAAAAAACATTTTTTATGACAATATCTGAAATCAATTGTCAATGAATATGTTGCAAAATCAAATTATTAAAATAAATCGAAAATAATTTTTGATTCATTTGTATACTTAGTGTATATAGGTACACTAAAAAAGGATGAGTACCATCTGAAATGTGAAAAAAGCGTAAAAAATAATAGTTAAAATACAAATGATATTACATAAAACTATTAAAAGTAAGTAAAAACAATCATGTATAAAACGGTTACCTGTAATGGATAGTTTTGATGATCGTGCATTGCACTATATATAAATTAAGAGAAAATGAGAGATTCACAAAATTAAGATTCGATACTTGATATTTGATACTTTAATGTTATGTAATTTAATATCCGTAAAGTATTTCCGTAATAAAGCACTATAATAAAGACATTCAGATGACTGCGTGTCAATACTAGGCTATAAAACATATTTAAATTACACTTTGTCCATGTATGTTATGAATTAAATAACCACAGGGACATACCGCAACCCTGTTTGACACCTTTATGGATATCAAACCGGGCTATAAGATCTCCATTTATTCTGGACACATGGGAAGAATGAATGACGAAATAATAATATAGAAAGTATATGTAAACGACGTAAATGGAACTATAAGTAGAAAAATACCAATTAAACCAGTCAAATATGAAACATTGGCCACGTAAGGAACCGAAGAAATCGACGTGCGTGCATGACACGATGTATGAATGACAGGAAAGAACAGTGTGGTGGTATATTTTTCTGCCTACCCCTAAAGTTTATTCAGAGATTATTTGATATTAAAATTAAAACTGAAATGAAGTACACAATGTTTCCAAATTGAACAATAACAATATGTAACTTTTTATATGAGCTAAAGTGCGGTATTTGGTCGGAATTATTTTTCATATAGATAGGCCATCACAATGGGAGCCATTACGACATTGTACGTAATGGGATATTTACGCTTTTGTGATGTGTTTAATGATGCAAAAATCTAGATACGCGGGAAATCATTGTTAGGTAAACCATAAGTTTTTCGTTATATCCACAAATAACATATTCATTGTACTAGATTTGATATCATTAGAATGTATTATATCTTATGAAATGTAAAGATACAAATTAAACAATTAATAATATAGTTTTTTTAACATTAGTGAGTTATTTATATGTACAAAGAACGAATAAAAAATATTTATCGAAATTAATAGGTTTATTAAAGTCTTACTAATAGGTCTCAGGTTTATTAAACATTATTTTATTCACAATTTTTATCACATTGTGTCTCCAACTTAAATCAATGAAGATAAATATGTTGAGTCATTTAAACAAAATGAGAAGAACAATAATAGCATATATCGATTGATGCTATTTATGTTAAAAATTCAATAGACGGGGTCTATTAAATCGTTTTATTATAAATAAAAATATATAATTAATACGAATCAAAAAATAAACTGTTTTCTAGGAGTTTAATTATAGTTTATGATAATGACATACTCGTAGTTTGGCTTGCTAAGGCATTATCGAATGTTTGATAATGCTGTGCATTTGTTAATATGTTGCAAATTTGATAATGTCATTCCCATAAACTATACTAAATCTTTTAGAAATCAGACGTTTTCATTTGTATTTATTATTTAATATAGGTAAGAGTTTAACGTCATTGTTAAAGAAACAATAAAATATTGGTTTACTGTAAACCGAAGAATTTAGAGAATTAAAAATATAAATAAATTATACATATCCATAAAATATAAAAATATTCACCAAATATTCAATAAAAATCTATATAGGAATATACTAGAATATATACAGGGGGTTCAAAATGTATTACGAAAAGACAGTCAGGAAGTGCAAGCTCAACTACTAAAATGGCCACGGATTTGAAATATCAATTAAGATTCACCTCATTAATCACTCAGAACTTAGAAAAAAGTAATAATCCCAGGAAAGCACGAAAGTCCATTCTAAAGAAAGTGGGAGAGAAAAGGGAAAGAAACTAAATTTTTCTCCTTTTCCTGGAATCAAATCTCCACTTCCCTCTAGGCCAATCGTATTCCCGGAATGGTCTTCGTTCATTTAAAAAAAATCCCTGCTATTATCCGCCCAGACCTAAGTGAAAATAAGACCCAAGGTGCTTTAAAAAGTAAAATGACCCCACAATTCGCGCCCAGAGCCAAGCAAATAATTTTAGGTACGTTCCCATGTAATATATATAACGCCGCCTCAGCTTGGAATGGAACTTTTTATCAAATGTTGGCTTCGGAGATTTAAAGGTTTAATAAGTGTGATAGCATTAACTTATGGTCACATCTTGTAACTTTATGGTGTCGTTTTCTTTGGGGTTTCATTATTTATTTGTTAATTTTTCATATTTTTATTATAATACTATTCCTTAGTTGATTTCCTACACATCATTTTGTTCATTTTTTGTTTATCAACTATACCTTTTGTTTGTAACTTTTTACTTTATTTTTACTTTGTTTTCATCGTTTTTATCAATGCTCATTTTTGAATGAGCACTGTTTGTTGTATAATATAATCTAAACTCTATTAATCGGAGTTATTTAATATTATAAAAATATGAATCTGAATATGTATCATAATGTGTTAAATTATTTTTATTTTGTTATTTTATTTTATATCTTTGTATATTATATTACCTGTTTTAGATTTATTTTGTGGATGTTGGACGATCGAAGTGTGCGCGGAAGATTCCCATTGGTGGTGATGAGGTTCGCAACCCATCACACCGCGTCTCCCGCGGGGCGAAAAGAGAAGGATGGATTGTCGCATCGGTTAAAGTGTGGCAGTTAATTCTTTCTGCCTACCCTTTCGGGGAGACGGCGTGATGGTTAGTTAGTTAGTTAGTTTTGTATCTGATTTGAATAACTTCAAAAAAATCGCTTCACTTTATTACACTCTTCAGAGGCTGTGTTTCTTATGATTCTTATTATAACTCTGTATATTGAAATAAAAATAGCATAAATTCGTTACTTAATAAAATGTGGAAAGTGAATTATAGTTTAGAAGTTGGGATAATTTTTATATAATTAAGATTGCACGGGCAACAAGAACATATCAAATATGGGTCTTTTAAAAGGGAAAAATTGTTTTTTTTATTTATTTGTTCATAATATGTTTTTATTATTTATTTTTTTCAGAGAATTTATGTATGAATTACGAAAGTATATTTTCAGAATAATGTACTTTTTACTATTCAATTAAAGTAAGGCATTGTTTTTTCTTTCAAGTATAATTAAAAGTGTTTTAAATCATGGTTAATAAGCTAATTTTGAAGTAAGTTGTAAGTAAAGTTGGGTATATTTATGGGGGTGAACAATACATGCCTGACCTAAGTGACTGTATCGAGAATTGTGTGAGATTAAGTATTATTAAGTTATAATGAAATAAAACGATGTTTTTTAACTACTTCCACTTTTGTCTTTATTTAGACAGCGACCGGTTTCGCCAGGCTCGCTGGCATCGACAACTGGTCTGTCGATGATGAAGATGTCGTGATGAAGACCAGTCTGTCGATGCCAGCGAGCCTGGCGAAACCGGTCGCTGTCTAAATAAAGACAAAAGTGGAAGTAGTTAAAAAACATCGTTTTATTTAATTATTATTTAAAATGAACTTCCATCAAGAGATTTCAGTAAAATCATTTGATTATTATTAAGTTACCTATTTAAATTAAACTTAGAGTAACGACTAAACCAGAGGGTGAAGAAGTCTTAAGACATACTCCTGTCATATCATTTTCTACACTTGATAATTTTTAGTCTAGGATAAAGGAAAATGTTGTAGATTCTAGTTCTGCTGGTAGCGACTTTGATTTTTAAAAAATATATCTTAAATAACACACCTCATTTATTTCGTAATTTATCGTCAAAATTAATTAACTAGTCTATTTTATTTGGCGTTCATGAAATCAAAAAAAAATCAGAATTGAAAATTATGTAACTTTTTAAATTCATTTGCTATTTCTGATTTGAGAATGAGTGAAATCATAATAAAAACTTGTTTTGGACAAAACACGTATTTCCCAGCAGTGAAAGTGTATCTTGAAAAATATTGAATTTTTTATGAACTAGACAATGGAACAACATGTTTGGCAGTAAACACCGTTGTAGCGGTTGTACCAAAAATATATTCATTTTATATATTTTGTACTATATAAAAGATGGAAATTCAGTATAAACTTTTGAATTTTTCTTCTCAATATCGAATATTTCTAAATATACGAGTACACCACATTTTCTACAGACGTCACCAGTTTATTTAGAGTTTACGTAAAGAATAAAGATTATTATATTTATGATCAGTATTTATAAATTTTACTAATTTATGTATGCACCTATTGTACACCCAGAATGACTTGCAAACTCTTGTCAAGTTTTTTTTTGGAAAAATGTAATTATGTGAAACATTCATTCCCATAAATTATAATGAAACTTCTCAAATGACGTTTTCATTCGTAATTATTTATTATAGATTTCTACATCATTGTTGCTGATCTAAGCTGAAAACCCATCACTTCATACCCAATTTAAAACTTGCATATTTTGTTCTATTATACTTTCTAACCAATCGCGAATATCAATCAAATGCAGCGTTCATATTTAGATTTAAAACACGTCTTAATGCGCATTTGAGGTGATTACATCACAAAAACGGCGCTTTAAAAGTTAACATATTATTTGTATTATTATTCAAGAAACAATAAATTTAATGGTAATAACTAGATATAAATCTAGTATTTAAATTACAAACTCTTCAAAAATATATTACTAAATATATTACCTTGTTAGTAACATGGCGGTTTGTTAGTATTTGTTCGTCATCTTATGCTAACATTGGTGACTGAATTATCGCAACATGATGATATAATTAAAATTTAATGCTAGGAAAGATGTGATAATAAATTTACATACTATATGTTATTTTCTATGTTTTACGTACATTTAAAATAAATAAAATAAGTGTTGAATAAAAATTCTGTGTACGAAAGTTCTTTGGCTTAGCAAATAATAAAAAAAACATATATAATGGTCCTAAAGCCGAATTCCGCTATTTCTGAATACGATAAAAATGCAAATATAAGATTTTTCCTACTCCCTCAAGGATGTGTGATATTTTTATACGTGCGGAAAAGAAAAGAAAAGATGACTGGAAAAGTGAAAGTTAAATTATGACTTACGAAGACTGTATCTGAATAAAAGAGAAAAGGATGCCGAGTGAATATGGCAATGACTTATTTGAGGAGGTGAACATCCAAGGGGGGACACGCAATGTGTTTTAGTTGACGTTAGCTTCACAAGTCAGCGAGAATGGTTGTGAATACATTCCAGACGCATTCTTCCTCAAATATGAGCTATCTTATAACCATCTTATAAAAAAGTCTAATCTAAAACACAAAAAAATTACGAAATCTTAAAAAATATTAAACCTTTTCATTAAGTGCCATATAAATTTCGTAACACGTGGATTCGCCACTACGCTTTCGTAAATATACTGAAAATGAATTTCTACTAATTTGAAGACTCGATGTAAAAAAATTAAATCGTGTTCAAGTTAAATAAAAAGTGGGTATTTCGGTTGTTGACCCTTTTTATACATGTTTGGTCCTTAGGGAGGCTGTGGGGGCTATGGACTGGGCTTATCGAACGGACCCTACGCAAGGTGAGGGTCGCACGCGCGCATGCGTCAACCCGGAAATTCGGCTGTCATTTCCAAAGTGTCAAGATCTAAGGTTTGCTTCGAATATAGTCATATGAATAATTTCACGTTAAAAAAATAATAAACTAAATATTTTTATGAACTTAAATTTTTAAAGGAAATATTTTTGCATGCGAATTAATGGATTAGTGTAGCAATCAAAAATATTTTGAGGTTATGTTCGGTAAAGTAGCAACACTTGTTTTCCAAAAATAAAAAGAGTATTTTTTTATTATCGCGACATGTGTGAATTAAGCATAACTGTTTATTTAAAATTGGAACCAAATTAATCGATGAATACACTTTATTGGAAGTTAATTATTCGTAACACTGTAACTAAACAATATTTTTGGGTTCTAAATGAAATTTTATTTTTCATTGTTCACCAAAAGTGAAACAAGTTTTAATTTCAATTATTTAAATACATCATACCTAATTATAAACGCATGTTGCATTGAAAATGTTTTTTTTTTTTGAAATTTATGTTCACTTATTATAAATATTTTTATATCTAATAAGAACTCCAAAATATTTATATGAATTATTTTAAAGATACCAAAACAATAAATTGATAAAATTTTATGAAAAGGTAAAAAAAAACACGACATTCATGATATAATAATTTTAAGTAAGAATATTTTTTTCGATATTACTGATGTTGCTTATATTCAGAAGCTTTTTTCAAGCGTAATATAATTTATTATTCAAAACTTATATATTTTTTTTTAATAATTAAATCGTGACGTCATATTGCACACAGACACATTCTATTACCTCGCATTATGATGCCTTGGGTAAACAGCCTGCTCGGAATCGCTCGCGAAGTTTAAAGTGAAAGCGTTCGTGCCCTTGCCAGTTCCCGCGTTGCGTATCTACACTCCATTCAGAGTATACTCCGAATGGGGGTGGCGCGGCGGCACGCAGCAGCGCACTCGCCCCAAATTCGTCTCTCACACATTCATTAGTCAATTCACTGACACAACATATATAACGGCCACTGGGTTTTTGACAGGCTTGTTATGCCGTGCAGTGGAATGCGGCCGGGCGCTCTTCGCTGTGGTCGCTTGATATATCAAAAGGAAATTAAAAACAATAAATTCGTTTTATAAATCACCGGCATCCCTAAGTACTCGATAGTAGGCACGATTTAAAGCATCACGCCTCATTAAGGAAAACAATACTAATTTACGATTTTGATTTGGAAACGAACTTTCGTGTCCATTTCATTTAAGGATTGGTGAACATTGCGTAATAAGCATTACTTTCTTTTCATGAATGAAAATATAAGAAGTGAATGCGGTGCGAATGATGGTGTTATGAACAAAATAATGAAAGGATCATTAAAATGGTTTGGACATATGAAAATAATGCATGAAGAAAGAATGGTAAAAAAATTATATGTTAACGACGTAAATGGAACCAGAAATAGAGGAAGACCGAGGAAAATGTGGCACGATCAAATAAATCAAATATTGAATGTCGGCCATGTGAGGAGTCAGAGAAATCGACGCGCGTGCATGACACGATGTATGAATGTTAAGGAAGCGAGAGAAATATGTCAGGAAAGAAAAGTGTGGCAGTCCATTCTTTCTGCCAACCCCTTCGGGGAGACGGCGTGATGGTTAGTTAGTTAGTTAGTTAGTTTTATTTTCATATAAACACGAATACTATATGCTAATGGTGGATTTATTTTATTTCATCTGCACCATAGTCTAAAAATAGAATCTAATAATAGATTATTATTTTACACGATCTCTATTGACATAATTCAACACCCCAATTCCCAAAAATATAAATGGTGCAGGTTCAAATCTCGCATTTTGTATTGTGACCATTTGACATAAACTTCAAAATTTCATGATAAGTGAATCTATTGTATATTCTTACCAATTTGTTTTTTTGATATTACAGTTTACATTAATTAAAGAGAATTAAAGAGTCAGAGAAGTCGGCGCGCGTGCATGACACGATGTATTAATGTTGAGGAAGCAAGAGAAATATGCCAGGAAAGAAATGTGTGGCAGTCCATTCCTTCTGCATACCTCTTCGGAGAGACAGCGTGATGGTTAGTTATTTTAGTTATGGTTAGTTATTTTAGCTATGTTAGTTAGTTAGATAGTAAAGAGAATATTACCTACATAAAATATAACAGAGATGAGAGAACTCTAAAATCATGTGTCCTCGGAAGGTAGAATGATCTTAAAGATTAAATTGAATAGAGGGACCACCAAAAAAAATTAAAAATTAAATGCAAGCATTATAAATACGCGTAGAAACACATGTCTGAAGAATTGAGAAAAACTTGTTTTGAATCCTTCAAGACGACCAAGTTCTTTTAAAAAATATGTACTAGCAAATTTTCTAGTTGTTTAAATTATTAAAAAGTTAATTTAGATAGGATAATCTGGAAACCAATTCACTCTGTTAAATCTTTTATTTAATTTACGAAATAAAATAATTATAATAAAATCAATAATTTGTAAAGGGGAAATTCATTAGCTTCATTCAATTGTTTCAAACTTCATGCATTACAAAGCGAATTAATCATTTCCATGACAGATAATGTAGAGCTCTTGAATTCAGAACAAAAACAAACTTAATGAATGATAAATTACGTTTATCGTCCGAGTTTCCAACAAAATTTAAAATTCTAATAAACTTAAGAGGCAAGGCCACTCCCCTTTATTCTATACGTTATAATTTTCGAATTTACGAAACTCCGAAACAATAGTTGCTAATGAAGAACTCTGAATAATTAGAAATTAAAAGCATATCATGTTTTGCTTAGAGCCACCTGGAGAAAAAACCCGCAGGACGAGGTTAAAGCAGCAGGCCTCACTTGAGATGATGTTAGGCATCAGGTATGCGATAGAGTCGACTGGAGAAGGTTTTTTGAGGTCCTATGCACAACGAAGGTGTGACAGAACAAGAAGAAGAAGATTAGACCCCACGTGACTTATAGAGCTTAAAAATATCTTTTCCACCGACTCCATTTTACCCTGATGTTTATTACCACTCCAAATGAAGTCCGTAAATTTTACAAAATTCTCTTCATCTTCTTCTTCTTCTGCCTCCTCCATTCGCTTCCACGTCACTCTATCTTGTGCAGACTGCATCCAGGTTATTCCGGCATGTCTGTTCAGGTCATTCTTCTACCGTAGTTGCGATCGCCCTGCACTTCTCTTTGCCGACCACGGTCTCCAAGTCAGCAGTCTTCTTGTCCATTTTTCATCCGAGCTTCTGGGTACGTGACCTGACCATTGCCATTTAGAGTCGCCACCCGGTGGATGATGTCAGTGACCTTTGTTTTTTCTCTCGCCGTATCGTTTTTGACTCTGTCTCTTAGGCTTATTCCTAAAATGGCTCTTTCCATGGCTCTTTGAGTCACTCGTAGTTTCTCGGCACTTTGTTTGGACAATGTTAGAGTTTCAAGACCATAAGTACCAACTGGCAGAACACAGGCTACAATATGTTGTAGTATTTTTCACTAGTGGAGATGGCTCTACATCTTCCTTGCTTCGTGTTCCTATTCACAGGGAATCAATAGGCTAATCGGGTAATGTCGACTTCAAAGGCCTCTCTTGGACCTCCTTTTCTAATCAGAAACAGCTATGGTATCATCATCAGCCTGTTTCCACCCAGCAAGGCTCTCCATCTCCACGCCAACCCACTCGAACTCTCGCCAATGTTATCCAGGCCTTTCTCGTCTTCCGCACAATATCATTGCTCCACCTGGTGGGCTGTATACCGACACACACCGACCCAACCTTGATCTCCATTCAGTAACTTTCTGGCTCCATCTTCCATCATCCTGTCGGTACACATGTCCAGCCCATTGCCACTTCAGCCTCGTAATGCTTATCCCTATATCGGTAACTCTGGTGCGTAATTTAATCTTCACGTTGCGTTGGTTATATGGTCTCTAAGTAAGTTACTCAACATGGATATTTTCATGGCCCGTTGTGCAATGGTATAAAAATATCCTAATAGCAAAATTTATCCGCGATCATTTAAGAGATACCGTTAACCAGTATTGTCAGAAATTACACTACAAATATTCGAAGTAATATTAGTAATAAAAATTATCTTAAACATTCAATATTGGATCTATAATGAGGCTTGATTTATTTGTTTCAAACGTTTCAGAATTTATAATAAATTGTTTAACAGAATGATGCTTAGATATTAGTTCAAATATATTTTTAAGATAATATGAATTTTCAAAACAATAACTTTTCCCATTTTCTTTACAATTAAATGAGATAATGATTAAATTACATTGCATATATTTTAATTATTTGAGTTTCATTAATGATAATAAGTAATTTTCTTCTATATTCACTATCTTTGTAGTTTCAAGTTAGTTAATTATAAATATGTATAGTTACTGTTAATATATACACTGATGAAAGACTTCTGTATTTTGAAACTGATTTATTTTTATTTTTATAAAGTGTTGTTACAAAATTAAAAAGATGAATCATTGATAAAAATTAAGAAAAAAAAAAGTTTTTTTTTCTGTGTTTAATTAATTTTGGCTTCTTATAATATATAATAATTTTAAGTGAAATAATAGTAATGTATCGTTACGTATGTTTTAGTAAAATGCAACAGAATACGGTGCTACTTGACTTAACATACGTCCTCAAGGTAAAAATTCTTTATAACTCTTGAATGCTCAATTTTGTGTAGTTTGCGCAAATTGCGCATTATTCTGAGAGCCTCGTGAAAACTAAGGAGAGAAAATAGGAACTAGCAAAG
Source organism: Lepidostoma basale (assembly GCA_022606425.2). Lineage (NCBI taxonomy): Eukaryota > Metazoa > Arthropoda > Insecta > Trichoptera > Lepidostomatidae > Lepidostoma > Lepidostoma basale. The sequence continues at coordinate 11,044 of JAHDVF020000453.1, read as the reverse complement.
GTGTTGCAATTTTAAAGAATGGCCTTCTTTAAATTGAATTAATTGGAGATTTTACAAAATTAGGGCGGCTCAAAGTTTATTAAAAAAGATAAGAGCCTAATCAAGTTTAACGATATTTTTAATAAGCTTTGTGTCCTAAAGTTTTTTTAAGAATGAAATATTTCGGAAGTTGCGCCATCTTGTTAGGATCAAAAGTCGTAAAAACTGATGAATATTATACTCTCTATACTAAGAACTCACAAAAGAAAGTTGAATAAAAAGGTCGAAAAATATGGTCAGTTTTGAGAGATATTAAAAATATTTTAATATCTGTCAAACAACATTCATGAAATATTTGTTTGAATATTCATTTTATATATACCAATAACAAAAAAAAACTGATGAAAGGCTTTTGTATCCCAAACATTTTTATATTTTTATTAAATTTTTTAATAAGGTTAGTGTTTTTTATTCTACAAAGAAATAAACATTGCTCAATCAATCCGCAACATAAAGTTGTGGCTAACATAAAAGAAAATACAGGATTCCCTTTTCAGAAGACGGTGCATATTTACGTAAATATATCACAAAATAAGTGTATTAACTACTAATAATTACGTAAAAAATATTTACTCGTAGGATATAATAATAATATATAATAGTAAGGACCAAATAAGTTTTGAGGACTTCCGAAATGAAGACACTGAGGACGATAGCAGGCAAGACACTGAGAGATCGCGTGAGGAACACCAGAATAAGAGAAATATGTGAGGTTGAGGATATTATTAGATGGAGCAGACAGCGAAAAAGGGACTGGTACGGTCATGTTTAAAGAATTGACACCACCAGACTCCCCTATATTGCATTGCATAATCAGCCTCATGGGACTCGTACTCGTGGAAGACCTCCTAAAAGATGGAAGGATAGCTGGGAATCTACGTCACATGAGGAGCAACACCCTGGAGAACAGACCACGTAGGTCTACAACAAGGAAGAAGAAGAAAAAAATATATTTTTAAATAAATTATAATTAAAAAGATCTTCTGTTTAATGCTTGAAATACAATCTTCATAGATGGCGTTAGTGTGTAGATTGAAAAAACTACCATGTAAAGAGAGGTGTTACGGATTAACATACGAGTATATACAATTTCCAAAAAAAAATTGTCAGACATGGTGGTCATAAGAAAAAAATGTGGAATGGGGAATGTTGTATTACATAAAGCGTGCGCTTAATCCAACGAATGACAGGTCATAAGTCCTGTAAACACCTTGATCAACCATATTCTGTTTCCAATTTGCATCTTCGTCTCTATTGAGGTACAATTATTCCTTGAAATTATAATTATTTTTAAAAAAATATATAAAAATATTGTAATATTTTCATTCCGTAAAATATTTCATAAATATTGTTTTGAAAGATTGCAGATAGAGAATTAAGTTCGTTTCTATAGAATTAAGATTATGCGGGGGTATTGTAGGATCGTGTTCATAATAATATACATTAATCAGAAGGCGATTCGTATCAGGGCGTCCAAATTATTCCATCAGCCGCTCCGCGTGTTTATTGTGATTTAACATAATCGATTAAGATCTTAGGACAACTACTCGAGAGTTGGCCAAATCTTTAATGGAGTGTCCCATGTCAAAGTTCCGGCTGTAACTCTCTAGTACGACGGGAGCAGGATCTCAAATGAAACATCCTATCCCGAATAATAATGTGATTTAAACTTAATAACATAGAACATGACATTGTGCCCCGTAAGAAGTTGGCCGTAGTGATAATTGAGTTAGGAACTTTATCGGATTTGAGGAAAAATAAAGGGATTGTTCGTTAGAGAGGTGAAATTTTCCAGTCGGTCAAATCACTGCGCGCGCTAACCGAATTTAAGCAATTTATATTTTCCTTCTCGGGAAATTCTTCAGGTAAATTGTTGCAAACTTTTAGATTATTCGATTATCTCTAAATCGAAGTGAGTATTCCCCCTTCCAACGTAATGAACGGAATCTTCTTGCAGTATGTTGAATCATTCAATACGCTCTCCTATTTTATTTCATTCTTCGGGTCTCATAGTACCTTTATCTGTTTGATGATAGTACGAGTACACAACTCTGTTTATCAGTTGCTTTGAAATTAATTTCACAATTGGCATCAACTTGAATCAGAATGTTACTTTTATTTTCTATAAAATAATTCTATATAATATTGATGTTGATGATATACCTGTGGAGCAAGTGATGAGTTTCAGATATATGGGAGTGGAGATCTGCAACCAAAATGACCTTTATACCAAAGTACGCGAACAAGTCAGTAAAGCCTCTGCCGTGTCAGGATGCCTGAAGTATCTGGTCTGGAAGAATCACAACAGAGAGAGAGAGAGAGAGAGAGAGAGAGAGAGAGGGGAGAGAGAAGAGAAATTTATTTTAAAACTTTATTTTACATCTGATAATGTCCATGCCGTACCTTAAAATTATTTAATTTAATTTTTAAGTTTGTAAATAATATGTCTATTTTTAGCGACAATGTTTTCTAATAGCGAGTTTCCAAATATTGAGTTGTTTTCTTTCCTCCCTTTAATTTTTAATAAAAGTCATATAATTTTAGCACCACAATTTTATCTTATTCTGCTCCATTAACTTTGGTTGATAAACGGATATTGATTCTCGCCACTTTCGATACTTCCCTAGTAAGGTTACTTCTTCTGGGGCCATGTCAGGTATCTGGTATACGGAGAATTCTGCGGTGTACCCACGTTTCAAACGGCTCCAACAACTACTTCCATGAATCAAATTAAATCAGTTTAATTTCTCAAAAGATATTACGAACAATAATTATATTATAGTTTAAGGCATCTATTGAGAACAGGTAAAACCCAATAATTATATAATACCAGGAACGCAAGAGAGACGATTCGACAATCGGAATACTCTCCAAAGTCAAGAGTATTTGTCTTCTGAACGTACTTTTACGAATATGAAAAACGTCGATCTCCGAAGTCGATCTCCCCACCGGCATCACCAGAGGCAGGTTGGTTCTGCATGCTGGGAGATAAAACATAAATATGGATAGCCTACAAGATAACGGAGTTCTCAAAGAATTCTCTGATAAATCTGAAGAAATGGGTAAGTGTGCACCCATCTCTAATCTGCAAACTATTGGTCCCCAACATGCCCAAGAGGAATGCAGTGAGATAAAACCACGGATAGCTACCAAACTACCTCATGTAGAGATATCTCAGAAAATATAAATGTATTTTAATTTTAATTCTAATTTGAAAAATAAACATAATAAGTTTCAAATCTAATATAAATATATTAAACTTGTTAGTTTAATGGTTCTCGGGCGTTAAGATAACAGATAAGTTAAGTAACCTCATTTAGTAATTCAGATAAATATTTGTGTGTATTTTTTCCTTTTTTTGTGAAAATTGCTTACAATATCGGTACTCTTGTTCGTTAAGTTATTAAATTTATGTGTAGTCGAGCGCGAGTCATTATTTTGGGATAAACGAGAAAAACTTGAAAACATCAAAATTCATAAAATATTTGTTGAACAAACATACGAAATCAAACTTAGCTTGTGGAAATGATTTAAAATGAAAACAATTTCCAATTTACAATGATTTGCCTTTCAAAAGACCTTGTTATCACAAAGTTAAATTTACTGGTTTTATTGTTCTGTACTGTATTAAAAAACAATATCTTCAATTTGAAACGACGTAACAGTTTCGTTTTTGTTTACTTAAATTATAATGGAAACATTCTAATAAATTTGAAAAGAAACAAAAAAACATTCACGAACAAACAAAGTATGTTTTTTATGATGTTATTTTCATTTCGTGGAGGAAAATATAAATTTATTTCGTTCAGAAATAAAGATTCGATAAAACAATATAGAACAAAAAATGTGAATTGAAAAACACTTTAAAATAATGTATTATTTTATTTACTGTGATTTATTTGCAAACTCGTACATGCTTACCATACAGTGAGTATGGGAAGCGCTTAGCATTTACTATTGTCACTATAAATTGAAAAGTTCAAGGATTGTAGGCTGATCTACGACAACAAACGTTGCTGAAAGTTCTTAAAAGAGGGTAAATATAAGCCAGATGAAGACGGTTCTTTTGTTTTCATAAGTATTTTTTTTATATTTATACAAAATTTTCTGTCTTCTTCTTTTGCCTAGTGGCCTGTTTCTTAAGAGGAATTGGCATCCTGCGAAGTTGACTCCCAGCTATCGATCCATCTTTTTGGTCGTCTGCCCGGGGTCGTCTACTTTGGGGCTAGCCGTGCAACACAATGAAGGGGAGTTTGAATGAATCCATTCTCCTCATTCACTTCATCCTAACCTTCACCTAACGACATCCTCGACCTCGCATATCTCCCTTATCCGTGTATTCCTTATCCTCTTTTGTAGTGTCTTGCCAGATATATTTCTGAGCGTCTTCATTTCTGACACTCTCAGGGCGTTTTTTAAGTGATTGTGGTGTCCGCCCTGCATTTGATCCCATGTCATGATAGGTCGTACACAAATCTTATAAATTATCACTTTTCTGCTGATCTTCATGTCAGGGTATTTCCAAATTGAATTAATCAAGCATCCTGAAATAAAATACAAACAATATAAATAATACCATAAATATAATATCATATTATGTTCTCGTCGAATGATAGAAAAGACTGTCATGTGAGAGGTGATGTGTGATGTGGGGTCACTTTCTCCACCTTAAAAAAACACCAATGTTTGTAAAAATTCCTTTAATTTATAAAACTAACTAACTAACCATCACGCCGTCTCCCCGAAGGGGTAGGCAGAAAGAATGGAGTGCCACACTTTTCTTTCCTGACATATTTCTCTCGCTTCCTCAACATTCATACATCATGTCATGCACGCGCGTCGATTTCTCTGACTCCTCACATGACCGACATTTAATATTTGATTTATTTGATCGTGTCGCGTTTTCCTCGGTCTTCTTCTTTTTCCGGTTCCATTTACATCGTTAACATATAATTTTATACCATTCTTTCTTCATTCTTTCTTTCCATATGTCCAAACCATCTTAATGATCCTTTCATTTTTTTGTTTATAACACCATCATTCGCACCGCATCCACTTCTTATATTTTCATTCGACACTCTATCGTACACAGAGTTTAGTTCTACGATTTTATTTTTCAAACCTTCAAGTGCCTTTGTAGGAAATTTTTCCAACGTTATTAAAAACCTTTACACTATGTTAGTACGTACATAATAGAAGATGTATTTTTCAAGCGCGACGAAGTGAAAAAAATATATATTATCTACACGTTACAGTTTCAGCCGAGCAAGTGTGTTCGAAGCGAAATTGGGAAACACGTAATTTAGGTAAAATAATATAAGCAATGGCGAAAATACGACAACATAAAAGCTCGATTCAATAGAAATACATAGCCACAAAGTGGAATAAAGCGGAGAATCTCGTCACATGCGTTCTGATACAATGGGCGGCGACCCAACGATACCGTGTTCATCGCCGTCTCGATATGAAAGTATAATATTTGAATAACAAAAAAAAAACGAATATCAGTAAAGTGGTATTTTCATTAATTTAGGAACTGATGAATTCTGCTGATTATACAAGGTAATCGATGGACACCAAAATGTAAATATCTGAAGCAGAAATCTTGAAGAGTTTATATAACTGAAGATTTAGAGAAATTTGATAATACATTCAATTAAACAAAAATTAAATTATAACGCACCCTCGAGAAAAATAACACCTTCTTCAACTGACAATCTATCTATATAAATAAAAGGCGATCTTCCGGGTGTGTGTCGACTATTTCTGAGGTTATTCCTGAGCTGATCCTTCTGTATCTTGGGGAATGGACTAATTGGAATTTAGCGGTCGTCATAGGCATATTTTCGTTATTAATCGAGCTCTAATTAACTTTATAAATTAATCAATTAATTGAAAATTTTCGTAGTGCAAACGAATATAGACCTTAATGTTCGTATCACCTGAGTATCAATCTTTTGAGTCTATATTCGTTTGACACGGTCTGGAGAGAATTCAGTCTCCATGTAATTTTGTGTAGTGGCAACAATGTGTTTTGCTTTCTGACAGTCCAATATATTGCGTTTTACTTTGGGATGTATAATACTTAATACGTTTTACTTATTACGTACTAAAATAATTGGTTGTTTAATTGGTACAGTATATTTTATTGGCCATATTTTAATGTACACTAATGCAGACAGGTAATTATACTTCTTAATTTTGGCGAGTATAATTTTTACGCGTCAATTTGAGGTTATGAACGAAATTTTATTTTTTCGTGTGGCTGAAACTTATTCGTTTCTCTTACGTTCGACGGTGATTACTTAATGATATTCGTTTTCTAGAGTTCTAGCCGTTCGATTGGTCACGTGGTCTCTGAACTGTCACAATCTCTTTGTACGTCGTAATATTTTGTAGGTATGAAGTTTCGGTACTTTTAGGTTATGAAGTTTTTGGGATTAAAAATATTCAATGATAATTAAATTGTTCAGGTTATTTCAAAGGATGATAGCGAAAATATAAAATATTGGACGTCGAAGCTCTACAAGAATATGAAGAAACTTGCTTCCGTAAGTATAATATAATATTTATATTTCTAATTCATAAATATATTTTCAGTTTATTCTATTTTGCTGTTTTCTTTATACGCATACTTTGGTCAGGGAAATTGTTACATTACCACAGCAACGGTAAGAAAGTTCTAATGATATACAATATGAATTACAATATGAATGAATGACACAATTCTTATGACTTTTTCCGTTTATTTCTAGGAAAATAAAGTAACGGATCAGAGATGGGACGAAAATTACCGATGCAGCGTGCAAAATAACTTCGTTAAAATGGAATTAGATCAATCAAACAACGGATGATCAGTGAATTAGATGTACCCTGGAGTGGCGAATGAAAACCGGCTCATTTTTACATTACACATAAGCTACTTTTAGTAGTTTTCATTCATATATGAAAATTCCATTATTAATTTCAGGTAAAGTTTTTAAATTTACAGTTTATAGACAATAATTAAGCACATTCCCAAACGTGCCACCTATATATCTGAATTTTGTGTTGCTCGGGCTGCCTGAAATATGCTTCCTGCACGCCTCAGATGCATTGACAAGCCGACAGACTTTAATTCTCACCTAAAAACCCACCTTTTCAAATTATCGCATAAAATGGTAACAACGGTTGTCTGTATATCAATAAACAATATTATATCACATTTGCACAAAACATTCATATGTTTAGAGAAACAAAATTCTTGATTTTGTTGTCCATGAAATTCACATCAGAGCCAATAAAGTAAGTTTCTACGATCGTGATTTCGCTGTTGTTACATGCACCTTTCATGACTAAAAACATTGTCAAAGCGCCCTTGAGGTGAGCTATTCACGAAAACGGCGATTATCAGTTCCGTAAGTTCAATGTTTATATTTTGATATGTACAGGTTTAAATTTTGAATTAATTGGTTTATTTTGTATATATAAGAATATAGACAATTTATATGAAGGAGTCTGGTTGTAATGAATGCTTTTGTAAAATTTTTGTTATTTCTTTAGCACAATCATAACTGCATTGATTAGCATAGTTTTTGATAGTTATTTTTGCCGTTCAGGTAAAGTTTCTAAAATCTCCTACATATAATATTAACACATTTCCACGCAACTCTTGCAATGCTCGATCAAGAGCCTCGAGTATTTTTTTTAAATATACTGCTTAGTGAACACTTGGAATTCATTAATTGTATGGAAGTTGAAAATTTGCCATATGCGCCTCTTCGATGTCCGCCTTATGCCAATTCCAATATTATTTTTTTTATTTCTAGGAAACAATATTAATTAATCAGAGATCGGAATGGAATCGGTCATATAGCAGGGACAACGGATGATAAGATGCACCCTGGAGTAGCGGGCGAGAAACAACTGGCAGAATTTTGAATGGTATTGCGCTATTTTATTAATGTTATTTAATTATTATGATTTTAATTAGTTATTTAAAATACAATTAATATGACATTTGATGAATTAAAACATAAAGGTGTTCTTTATACGCGTACTTTGGTCAGGGAAATATTAAAATTACCACAGCAACGATAAGAAAGTTCTAATGATATACAATATCAATTTATTCGTTTTACTTACGTGTCATTTTAGGTTATGACGTTTCGTTGTGTAATAATTAGTTAATTGGTATAATCTATTTTAATAATGTTGTTTTAATGTAAATTTGTTCTGGCAGGGCGAAAATCTATATCTTTGGGATTAGATATTAAGTTTTGATAAAATAATTGCCTGGTTGTGAGAGACCACTGGTCTAATGGGGATATTTTTGTATTGGGATTGAAATTATTTTGATAATGAGCCATATTGGTGCATCTGCATTTTGCAATTCTTCTTTATTTTCCATTCCACTGAGTAATTCCAGCAGCACACATACCCAAATACACTATGAGTTACTTCAGCTGTTTTAGTTTTTCTCTGAAAACAAATGCTGTGATAGGTAAACATATCCTTATATGCAGCATTAGCTGCCTCAGTTAGAAGAGTCCAGTAATATTCCATTTTTGACCATTAAATTCTACATTATGCTGAGATTTAAAATATTCAAAGATAATGAAACTGATTTCAGGTTATTTCATTTGCTTGAGGATGGGGAAGACAACGCAGAAGATAATGGATTGCGCATGTGCAGAGGATGGGGAAAACAACGCAGAAGATACTGGAGTTCGCATGTCCAGAGGATGGATCCCACACTTCGATATATGCGTATCACAAGACAATGTTGTTATCTTTATGAACTAATTTGGAATGGTATGTACAGGTTTAAATTGGATTAATTGGTTTAATTCGTTACATAAGAATATAGACAATTTATGTTTACTACTCCATGATACATTCTCATCTGTCTTACCTTTCCTGTATTTGGGGCTTTATTACAAAGAAGAAAGCTACTGAGATTCAGGTGATCCAAAATCGGGCTGTTAGAAATATTTTCCGTCTACCATGGTACACTCATGTAAGGGCCCTATATTCTCAGACGAAAATAATTCCATTTCAAATCCATCCAAAATTAGAGATCACTAAAACTATACTACAAATAATAAAGTCATCAACGCACTCTAATACTCGACCAATATTCAATACGGACGTACACCAACATGATACGCGCTCACAGAATAAGAAGCATTGCGTTAAACTAGATTCGGTGTAAAATCCTTACAATTTATAGCCTCTACAGAATTTAATAAACTCCCTAATGATTTAATAATGATGTCGAACCAAAAACTTCAATCTGATCAACTTAAAAGTAATTTTTACATTACATTTTTACATTTTTACATTGCACATAAGCTACTTTTAGTAGTTTTCATTCATATATGAAAATTCCATTATTAATTTCAGGTAAGGTTTTTAAATTTACAGTTTATAGACAATAATTAAGCACATTCCCAAACGTGCCACCTACATATCTGAATTTTGTGTTGCTCGGGCTTTCACAGTAGTAGGTTCGTCCGCCTGAAATATGCTTCCTGCACGCCTCAGATGCATTGACAATCCGACAGACTTCAAATATCACCTAAAAACCCACCTTTTCAAATTATCGCATAAAATGTTAACAACGGTTGTCTGTATATCAATAAACAATATTATATCACATTTGCACAAAACATTCATATGTTTAGAGAAACAAAATTCTTGATTTTGTTGTCATGAAATTCACATCAGAGCCAATAAATTAAGTTTCTACGATCGTGATTTCGCTGTTGTCACATGCACCTTTCATGACTAAAAACAATGTCAAAGCGCCCTTGAGGTGAGCTATTCACGAAAACGGCGATTATACAAATTAAACAAACAAACAAACCAACACGCCGTTTCCCCACAGGGGTAGGCAGAGAGAATGGACCATAACACTACTCTATCCTGGCAAACCTCTCTAGCTTCCTCCACATTCATACAACGAGTCATACACGCATGTCGATTCCTCCGACTTCTAACATGACCAACCTTTAAAATCTGATTAGTTTAATTAATTTGACAAATTAATCAGATTAAAAGGTTTTATTAGTTTTATCGTTTTTGCAAAGAATTTTGACAGGTGTAGAAATAAATTTTTCATTTGTTCCAATGACAATTTGAATCATTTCTTCAATATTATTTTCAAGTTCTTGCTGGTTAAGTGCCTTACTACAGATAATTTAAAAAATGGTGGATACGTGTAACATAAATTAAATAAACACAAATGTTAGGATCGTCCAAGTCAACATGTGCAACATCGGAAAAAACATTATGTGTTATTACATTATGTGCTAAATTAAAAAACAGTGGATACGTGGAACATATTATAAATTAAATAGACAATATGTGCACCGTCTAAAAAGAACATTTTGTGTAAAATTATTTTTATTTTGTTATTTTATTTTATATCATTGTATTTTATATTATTTGTTTAAGATTTATTTTGTGGGTGTTGGACGATCGAAGTGTGCGCGGGAGATGCCTATTGGTGGCGATGAGGTTCGCAACCCATCACACCGCGCCTCCCGCAGGGCGAAAAGAGAAGGATGGAGTGCCGCATCAGTAAAAGTGTGACAGTCCATTCTCTCTGCTTACACTTTCGGGGAGACGGCGTGATGGTTAGTTAGTTTGTTAGTTAATTTGACAAATTAGCCTAATTATTATTATTATTATTATGCATATAGCATGAACTGCCTTTTATATGAAGAATATCTTCAGCAAACAAGTGAAAAACAGTTGTAATTCATTCATTGTATGGAAATTTAAATTTTGCCTTATGCGTCTCTTCGGTGTCCGCCTTATGGCAATTCAAATTTTTTTTTTTTTAATTCAGGGCCCAAAATTGATGAATCAAGGATCGGACCAAAGTTGCCGATGCAGCGTGTAAAATAACTAATGTTTAAATGGAATGGGATCGGTCATAAAGCAAGGACAACGGGTGATAAGATCTTCTGGCCTGGAGTGGCGAAAGAGAAACAGCTACACAAATTCTGGCAGATCACAA
>JAHDVF020000452.1:347470-443367 GCA_022606425.2 Lepidostoma basale | reverse complement strand
GAACCAAGGTTTTCAAAATGAATTTGCACAATTTTAAGCGCTGTTCTGCCGTCAGTTTATTCAATCTATTCATAGTAAAATGGCAAAACGTACTGACTACAAATCAACTGTCAACTGTCAAAATGACATTCTGTAGAAACAAGGTTGCCAGTTTTAAAACCAAACCCTTAAAAAATATATATATATTGTATGGGAATGACATGCTTCGCCCTTCTAAAGCATTATAAAGTGTAGCAAAATAAAGCGCGCTGTTGTTTATATCATTATCATCATTGCCGTTCACAACGGAGTTCTGGTCCCAACCCTAATGTATGGAACCAAAGCATGGAACTGGCAGAAGAAAGATGACAGCAGAATAAATGCGATAGAGATGAGGTCTCTAAAACGTATGTGTGGTAGAACGAGGTACAAAAGAATCTCGAATGCTGATATAAGAAATGAATGTAGAGCGAAATATGGTATTATGAAAGGATCGCTCCGTTGGTTCGGACACACGGAGCGCATGGGTGAAGAAAGAATGGTTAAAAAAGTATACGTTAACGATGTAAATGTATGAAGTCGAGGTAGACCGAAGAAAACATGGCATGACCAAATCAATCAAATTTTAAAGTCGGACGAAACGACGTGCGTGTATGACTCGCTGTATGAATGTGGAGGAAGCTAGAGAGTTATGTCAAGATAGAGTAGTGTGGCAGTCCATTCTTTCTGCCTACCTCTTCGGGAAGGCGGCGTGATGGTTAGTTAGTTAGTTTTGGATAGGCTTTTGTTTGCGATGACAACTTTAAGTAGAACATTCACTTTGTTGCCTGCCCCAACCGTTTTTCAATATCCCTTTCCTTGTAAACGTACTTCCTAAATATACAAACTCATCTACTTGTTCCAGATTGTCACCATTCACGCTTATGTTGCAGATTGTGCACTGCCATTTTAGTTTTACCAAAATGTAGCCAAACAGTTTGAGATATTTTTAAACTGCAAATGAAGTAAGCTGCACTATAGAGGTTAATGTTTCACTTCCTCTAGTTGTTTTGATTCTCCGCCAAGTTGAAGGAGCGCTCGTTAATTTCTTTCGGTAGATGGCGCCACCGTTTTGGGCGGGAATTTTGAAAGTTAATTAATTCCAAATGGAATTAGGAAAAGATTTAAACAATAGAAGCGTCGGGGTGGGGGTGTTTTCAATTTATAGTTCTTTTATTTTGAATTTAAAGTTTTGAAAATGCCGCTCTAAATATATATAACAATATTCCTTTTTAAAGATAATACAAGACTTAAATAAAATTAAATTTTGTGCCGACTCTTTTCTTGGAGCTGGCAAAAAAAGTATGAAAGTAGGATAAATGCGCTAGAAATGAGATCACTGAGAAGAATGTGCAAATGGAACGAATGGACGATAGAATAACGGTTTAAATGTTGTATACAAACAGTGTGAGTGAAAAAAGAAGTCGTTGAAGACCGAGGAAAATATGGCATAACCAAATTAATAAATTACTGATTTACATGATATCTTTTATCAGACACTTTTCTCGTCTCTTCCACATTCATACATGTCATTCTAACTCGTCAATACTTTCAACTCCTAATGTGGACGACACGACCAATACATAATACTCTCCAAAGTCAAGAGTATTTGTCTTCTGAACTTACTTTCACGAATATGAAAGACGTCGATGATACACGCTCGTCGATTTTTACGACTTCTCATCTGAGGAGTTTAAGTGTAACATTTTTGCTGTTTCTTAGGATGCTACATGGGCCTTTTTAATGTGGTAGTTTTCTATTGCTTTCCTCATTTGTACGAGTATACAGCAGGTTATTTGAACCCAATTACTATATACATTTTATAATCTAAAGATTTTATTGAAATGGAGCCTTAGGCGAAGAGGGTGGAGCGTTACAATGCTCTGTTCTGACATACCTCTCGAGTCTCTTTAGCATTCATACATGGTAACATGCACGCTCGTCGATTTTTACGACTTTAAATATAATTAATTTGGCTATACCATGCTTTCCATGGTATTCCGCGGCTTCTCGATCCACTCACACTGCTTAGTAACTGGTCTATCGTCATTTCTTTTGTCACGCGAATCCTACCAGTTCTGTCAGGAAAAGAAATGGTAGCAGTCCAGACGTGATGGTTAGTTAGTTATATCGTTCGTTTTGTTTTGTTTTTCTTTCACCTTTAATTTGAAAAACTAACTAACTAACTAACCATCACGCCGTCTCCCCGGAGGGGTAGGCAGAAATAATGGAACGCCACACTGCTCTTTCCTGACATACTTCTCTCGTTCCTCTACATTCATACATCTTGTCATGCACGCACGTCGATTTCTCTGACTCCTCACATGGCCGACATTCAATATTTGATTTATTTGATCGTGCCACGTTTTCCTTGGTCTTCCTCTATTTCTGGTACCATTTACATCATTAACATATAATTTTTACCATTCTTTCTTCATTCATTCTTTCCATATGTCCAAACCATCTTAATGATCCTTTCATTATTTTGTTCATGACACCATCATTCGCACCGCATTCACTTCTTATATTTTCATTCGACACTCTATCATATACAGATTTGCCACACATTCGTCTTAGAGATCTCATTTCTACTGCATGTATTCTACTTTCATCATTTTTTGCGAATTCCATGCTTCACTTCCATACATAAGGTTCGGCACAAGAACACCATTATATTTGACTATTTCTATACAATTATATCGTTTATTGAATCATGGTTATGGTATAGTTAGGGTTTGATATCACCTTTTCATTATTTCTTACCATTTTTTCTTTCACCTTTAAATTGAATATTTTTATATAATTATAGTGTTTATTGAACCATGTTTATGGTATAAATAGGGTTTGATATCCGAAACGGAGAATATCATTCTAACAGTGAACACCAGAGAAGGTTCGAAACAATATGTACAAGCTGCCGAAACATTGACAAAGAATAAATAGTTAAAACTAACTAACTAACCATCATGTCGTCTCTCCGAAGAGGTAGGCGAAAATAATTGATCGCCACACTGTTCTATCCTGACATGCATATTATAAAAACAACAACGCGTTTGATTTTCGCTACATTTGATAATAACTTAGACAGGCGAAACATGTTATTCACATAAAACATAATATAACTTCTAGAAACTATTATATTTTTATGGCAAGGCGAAATATGTCATCCCAATAAAATAATAACTAACTAACTAACCATCACGCCGTCTCCTAGAACGGGTAGGCAGAAAGAATGGACTGCCACACTTTTCTTTCCTGGCATATTTCTCTCGAATCCTCAACATTCATACATCGTGTCATGCACGCGCGTCGGTTTCTCTGACTCCTCACATGGCCGACATTCAATATTTGATTTATTTGATCGAGACACGTTTTCCTCGATCTTCCTCTATTTCTGGTACCATTTACATCATTAACATATTTTTAACAAATCGTCATACATTCTTCTTTTTCGAAAACCATTACTTTAGATTTAGACACATTCATCACCAAGTCACTCTTTTTGCATGCCTCATACATCCTTGACACTAAGACTTGCAAATTTTCTTATAGTGCTTTTCTTTTAAACGCCTAGAATCATGTTGTACTTAAAATAAACTGAATCGGTCAAAATTTTGCAGTAATATTAAAAATGCAATAACGAATTTGAATACACTTTCGTACCTTTTAAGCGTGGCAGCAAATTCCGAAATCCATATACATTTTTCGACACAATACAGCACCATTCAAACGCGGGAATCACAATACATTTTTGACAGATCCGTGATTCGGTTCTTTAAATCGATTCAAAATACGTGTCCCGATCAATGGCGGGGCTTTTGATCGCCGTATCTAGTATTTCATCACTTTAGATTTGGAATAAACAGTCTGTTACTAAAATTATCCACGCGGTGCCACTGCTGTCTATAAATAATTTGCAAGTTCTGGTTCATTTATCCGCAGGGTAATGGGTTCGATTCTACCTGCGTAACATTAAATCCAATTAAAACAGGTACCCTGTTTTTTATTTAGCGTCAAGCTGCAGGAATAATACAATAAACGAAAATAAAAGTAAATTTATGACTTCCTTTACTAACTAACTTGTCTTTGGTTCGAGAGCAGGCTGTTAGGATGGACCGGCACGTATCAAAACCTGATGTAATTCTAATAAATCCACCACTTCAAACGTGAGAAGTCGGAGAAATCGACTTGCGTGCATTACACGATGTATGAATCAAATCAAATCAAATTAGTCAAAAGATATTACAAACAACAATTATAGTTTAAGGCATCTATTGAGAACAGGTAAAACATATAAAATATTTAATACCAGGAACGCATGAGAGATGGTTCGACATTAAGTATTATTATTATTATTTTTATTATTATTATAATTTGAAAAAACTCCTTACATCACTACAGCGCGACCCAAATCGATGTAAAGGGTGAAAAAAAAGAATATCAAAGGAAATATACATAGAAATATAAAGTGATGGTTTTCGAGAAAGGAGAATGTATGACGATTTGTGATATAAGTGCGATGGGCGAGAAATTGGAGCAAGTTACTGAATTTACGTATCTGGGAAGCATGTTTACAAGAGACGGAAAAATGGAGAAAGACATCGAAAGAAGGATTGGTGCTGGAAATTAAATAAATACAGCACTCAAAGTCATAACTGCAAATAGAAATATATCCACAGATGCAAAGATGGCAGTACACAATGCAGTTCTAGTGCCAATCCTCATGTATGGAAGTGAAGCTTGGAGCTGGCAAAAGAAGGATGAAAGTGGGATAAACGCCGTAGAAATGAGATCACTAAGAAGAATGGGAAGAAATGTAAGGCAGATGACTCCATCATGAATAAAATTAAAAAAAGGATCCCTGAGATGATTCGGACGTATGAAACGAATGGATGAGAGCAGAATGGTTAAAAAAATGTACACAAGCAGCGTGAGTGGGAAAAGAAGCCGAGGACGACCGAGGAAAACATAATAAATCAATTACTAAAAGGCGGCCACATTCGAAGTCGGAATAATCGAGGTGCGTGCATGGTACTTTGTGTGAATGTAGAGGAAGCCCGAGAGGTATGCTAGGACAGGCAAGTGTGGCGATCCATCCTCTCTGCCTACCCCTCCGGGGAAATGGCGTGATGGTTAGTTAGTTAGTTAGTTTTATACATAGAACCTTATGAATAGGAAAAGCCAGTTATTTGCTTGCTGCCTTTATCTTAAGGGTATTTACGAATTTGCCACAATTGCATCCAAAGAGGTCTATCTCTTTTGCAACCTCATTTAAGAGACAGATACTCTACAATACATTATACAAGATACTCTCCAAAGTCAAGAGTATTTGTCTTCTGAACGTACAATACTTTCACGAATATGAAAGATGTCGATCTCCGAAGTTATCATGTTCAGCAGTTTGATTACTCTCCCCACACCAGAGGCAGGTTGGTTCTGCATACTGGGAGATAAAACATTCAGTGCTGACGCTGTCGAAGATAACCATCTGGAACATTAAGATGTATAGCTTCCAAGATAACGGAGTTCTCAAAGGATCCCCTGATAAGTCTGAAGAATGTCGAGGAAGCGAAAGAATTGTGTCACGAAAGAGCAGACTACCTTCGTGACAGAGTGGATAGAGCTCTGACTGTCAAACCGAAAGTCCCGGGTACTATTCCCGGCGATGGCAGTGTGATTGTTTCACTGTCATTAGTTTGGTGTAGAATTCACGTGACAATAAAATGGCGATAGATTAGCTACCTATCACATGTCATGAAAATCAGTATAATAGTTGACACTCTGAAAATCAAATTATTCCACGATATATGATAGAATCTTAAATGCTGATATAAGAACGGAATGTAGAGCGGAAGAAGGTATTGTGAAAAAAAATTATGAAAGAATCGCTGCGTTGGTTGGTACGGACATATGGAGCGCATGGATGGAGAAAGAATGGTTAAGAAAGTGTACATTAATTATATAAATGGAGTACGGAGTCGAGGCAGACCGAGGAAAACATGGCATGACCAAATTATCGAAAATTATGAAGTCGGAAGATGCGACGTGCGTGTATGACTCGCTGTATGAATTTGGAGTAAACTAGAGAGGTGTGCCAGGATAGAGTAGTGTGGCGGTCTATTCTCTCTGTCTACCCCTACGGTGAAACGGCGCGATGGTTTGTTGTTATTGTTGTTTTACAATAATTTATATTCCATGTATCCGCTTTTCTTTTAAATAACTGTAATTAGGCACTTAAAATAATCCAACTCTAGCAATAACTTCAAAATGTTATCAAATTTTGAATTTGGAATTTAATTTATTACTCCACGTATCCACCGTTTTTTTAATTCACTGTAATTAGACACTTATAACAATCCAACACCAGTAAGAACTTTATTCTTGAAGAAAATATTCAAATTGTCATTGGAACAAATGAAAATTTTATTTTAACACCTGTCAAAATTATTTATATAAACGAAAAAACTTGTATAATTATAATAATGAATTAATTGTATGATTTGGACATATGGAAAGAATGGACGAGAGAAATATAGTAAAAATGTTGTATACAAGCAGTGTGAGCGGAAAGGGAAGCCGCGGAAGACCAAGGAAAGCATGGCATGACCAAATTTGTTAAATACAAAAAGGTCACATTCGAAAAGATCAACAAGCGTGTATGTTACATTCAACTACCAACTGTTAAATTGACAGTCTATAGAAACAATGTTGCCAGTTTAATAACCAAACCTCTAAAAAAACATCCTATATATTTGTTTATATACAACATGGAATGGCACCAGCTTGTATATCTGAACTAAATATAAGGTTCCCACCACCACCCGAGACTGTTATAGGACACAGCGACGCCCTTGCGTCAGTCTCGCTGCACTATCTAGGCCTGTTCCTTGTCCATCCGGGACATACGTTAATTTAATTTAGCCTTTTCTTGTCATCAATCAAAAGGGTGACAGACCACATTTAATCTATTCTTTTAACCTTATATAACTCCCGCGCGGCCTCACATCTCTTTATTATTAAATTAAATCAGATAAAATTATATAAAACACACATTAATTCACAATACACAATAGGACAAATATACAACAAACTAAATTTTAAAACAGGAAGAAGATAGTGTATGAGGGAGGCGGGAAGATGTTAAGTAAGAATGAAATTGGGATGGGATGGATGGAGGACAGGTTTGAGAAAGAAATGAATTTAAAAAAAAAACAGTATATATAAAAGACACATTATAAACAGAAAAGTAGATCAGAACACACCCACCAAGGGGCATTGTAGACTTCCGGTCAAAACATATACAATTTATTTATAATTAATATATACAAATTGTTTATTTATTTATAATTAATATGTACAACCTAATTATTATATACAAATTGTTTTTAGCTATTATATTGATTCTCATGACATGTGATAGGTAGCTAATCTATCGCCATTTTATTGTCACGTGAATTCTACACCAGACCGAAGACAGTGTGACTATCACACTGCCATCGCTGGAAATCGAACCCGGGACCTTCGACATGATTGTCAGAGCTCTTAAGCTCTTACTCTGTGACGACGGTCAGGTAGTTACAACGTTGTATGAATGTAGAGGAAGCTACATAGGTATGTCAGGATAGAGCAGTATAATGCGGTTCATTCTCTCTGCCTAACCCTCTGGAGAAAAGACGTAATGGTTTGTAAGTTAGTTTCTTCTTCTTCTTCCTGTGCCGTGTCAGGTCCCCCCGACGTTGGCGATCACTCCGGTGAAAACCTCCTTGTCCTGCGCTGCCCGAAACAGGTCATCCACCGTCCTCATTCCGGTCCACTCTCTAATGTTGCGCAGCCAGGACATCTGCCTTCTGCCAACTCCCCGTCTTCCCTCCATCTTGCCCTCCAATATAAGTTAGTTTGCGTGATATTAAAGCGTTGTTTTAAATAATTAGCTAACTAACTAACTAACTAACTAACCATCACGCCGTCTCCCCGAAGGGGTAGGCAGAAAGAATGGACTGCCACACTTTTCTTTCCTGACATATTTCTCTCGCTTCCTCAACATTCATACATCGTGTTATGCACGCGCGTCGATTTCTCTGACTCCTTACATGGCCGACATTCAATATTTGGTTTATTTGATCGTGCCACGTTTTCCTCGGTCTTCCTCTATTTCTGGTTCCATTTACATATTAACATATAATTTTTTTACCATTCTTTCTTCATTCATTCTTTCCATATGTTCAAACCATCTTAACGATCCTAATTCATATAATTTATTACAAAAAATTATATAAATTAATGTGTGGATACTCTGTGTATGATAGAGTGTCGAATGAAAATATAAGAAGTGAATGCGGTGCGAATGGTGGTGTCATGTGAGGAGTCAGAGAAATCAACGCGCGTGCATGACACGATGTATGAATGTTGAGAAAGCGAGAGAAATATGTCAGGAAAGAAAAGTGAGGCAGTCCATTCTTTCTGCCTACCCCTTCGGGGATACGGCGTGATGGTTAGTTAATTAGTTAGTTAGTTAGTTCATAAATTATATGCAGTTTTAGGTCCCTTCCTTAAAAAGTAAGATGGAGATAATTTTTTTTTACATTTACGGCACAACGAAAATCAACTCAATTTAAGAAGAAGATGGATTTTTAATGTGGTTATAATGGCGCTACGCATTGTTAAGTGCAGAATTCAAAAAAATAATTTAAAGCAACTTGGCTTATGTAGGTGTTACGAGTAATAAAAACGTTTAATTTGTAAGAAATCAATCCGGAAAAAAAATCAAAGTTGAATAAATGCAGTATAAATTAGATCTCTTAGACGAATGTCTGTAAACTATGTATGATAGCGTCGAAAAATATATATATATTTTTTTAATGTTTGGTTTTTAAACTGGCAACATTGTTTTTACAGACTGTCAATTTGACATTTGGAACAGGCGTGGAACTAGCAAAAGAAGGATGAAAGTATTTTCAAAGAAATGCAGATCTCTAAGACGAATGTATGGAAAAAATATAATATTAAGATGGTTTGAAAACATGGAAAGAATGGCAATGAAAGTATATATTAACGATGTAAAGGGAACAAGATATAGAGGAAATTACGGCATGATCAAATCAATCAAATATTCAATTTTGGCTAAGTGAGAAGTCTAAAAAATTGACGTGGGGGAATGACACTGTATGAATGTTAAGATAGCAGGTGAAGTATAGGATGTTTTGTTTTAGAGGTTTGGTTTAACTGGCAACATTGTTTTTACAGATTATCAATTTGACAGTTGACATTTGATTTGTAGTCAGTGCGTTTTGCCATTTTACCATGAAGAGATCACCATGACGTCAGAACAGCGCTTGCAAATTGTGCAAATTTATTTTGAAAATCATGGTTCGGTTCGCCAAACTTATCGTGCACTACGTCCGTTTTACGGTCGACATAATCGTCCATCTGAGCAAGTTATTCGGAAGATAATTGATTCGTTTCGCACCACGTACACTCTAGTGGATAATGCGCATCCACAAAGACGACAATTGTCGAAAATTGGACTTCACGATTGCGCTTCATTCGAGCTAGCCGTGGCGCTCATATGCCCGAAATCATATTTAAACAATAATAGCATAAAATTATATATTAAATAAAGCCAATACCATAGACATTAACATTATTGTAGTGTGTGTGTTTTTTTTTTCATTTCGAATATGTATTGTATACCTCTAAAAAAAACACCTTTATAATAAGTGAATGCAGTGCGAATGAAAGTGTTATGAACAAATTATTAATACCTATGAATGAATACGTGTGCCTTCGAGAAGTTTTATTATATTTTAGATGTAATGACATGTTTCGTCCTGCTAAGGCATTATCATTTGATAATACCTTAGAAGGGCGAAACATTTCATTCCATTTAAAATATAATAAACCTCCTCGAAGACAGACGTTTTCATTCATTTGAATTATTTATCCGCTATTTTCTTGAGGATTCGTCTTATTAAACAAAGAACAAACGCAGTAGAAATGAGATCTCTTAGATGAATGTGTGATACTCTGTATATTATAGAGTGTCGAATGAAAATATAAGAAGTGAATACGGTGCAAATGATGGTGTTATGAACAAAATAATTAAACGATCATTAAGATTATTGGATACATGGAAAGAATAAATTAATAAAGAATCATAAAACAAATAAATGTAAACGATGTAAATGGAAATAAAAATAGATAAAGACCGAGGAAAACGTGACACGATTAAATAAATCAAATATTGAATGTCGGCCACGCTAGGAGTCTGAGAAATCGACGTGCTTGCATGACACTATGTATGAATGTTGAGGAATCGAGAGAAGCATATCAAGGAAGAAAAGTGTGGCAGTCTGTTGTTACGGTTACGGTCACGTGCAGAGGATTCCGTCATCGCGAACCTCAAAAAGATTGCTGGATGCGATGAGAGGATGAAGTTGGGAGAGATGGGGCGAAATTGTTACGAGTGTCAGATTGGAGGGTTGAAGCGGAGAACAGGAGAAGTTGGAAGCGAAAAATACTGGAGGCTAAGGCTCGAGATATGGGCTGTAGGGCCATCGAAGAAGAAGAAGTCCATTATTACTGTCTATCCCTCCGGAGACACGGCGTGATGGTTAGTTAGTTAGTTAAATATTTGTTTCTAATAAGATTCTGTCGCACATGTGTTTTTCTATAATAAAATTGTGACATTTTATATTGTTGATCAAATATTATTGTTACAATTTAAAGAAATAAACAATTTAAATAAATTAACTATAGATTTTTTAATATAATATTATGCATATGAATTACATACGGTTTTTTATGTGTTTTTTAAATTATCCAAGAGAAACACTATTCATTTCACACACAAAACACTAAATTAATACAAAACAAAACATTAAACTCTAATGACACAAAAACATGTCAAGAAAACTTTTAAAAACATTGTATATTTTATATTAAACGCACGCACATATTAAAAATCTCTTTTAATCCGACATTTTTAAATTAAATCCAACACGAAAGGGATGTTAATATCAGATCTACGCTGGATAAATATTACGTATTTATATTACGAAATTTGAAATTGGCGCCGAGCGACGCAACCTTACGACGGCAAAAACCCCGGCATACTGATTGAAAATGGGGTTGTTCTCTTGTAAAACGTATAGGTGAATTCAGAAGTTGAATACGGCGTTGGTATTGGTCAGTTTTGTTCGAGCTTTTTGCAGTGGCGCGGTTGAAAATCATTACATCAATTTACGTAGGTACTTAAATAGATAATTTTCTTAGATAATCTTGAGTATAAAAAAACTAAATATTTATTTAAACTCATTTTCTGCTTGATTTTTACTACCTCATTTTTGTTTTATCAAACCAGCCGTGGCTACAAAATAAACTGTTCAATTTGTTTTGTAACCCTGACGATACTCCGATGAAAGCGAAACCGGGTGGTTTGATCAAACAGGAATAAAATGGTGAAAAAACAAGGAGAAAATTTTTTTTTATAGTGCCACTGCACGAATGAAGTATTTCGGACGATAATATTAATATTAATTATTAAACATATTCGTGGAAGTATGTACGTTGTATTGATTTAACATTGATATTGATAGTTAATTAACATCAATATATACTAGGGTCATTCGTAAAATAAGGCTCCCATATTTTTTTAAATAAACAGCTTTATTGTTTTCCTTAGCATTACATCATTTTAAAAATTAAAACTTACTATATCATTCTACATAATCGCAGTTTCTGTCTAAACACTTTTGCAGACGATGCTTCAACTTTTATATCCCCAAGTCATAAAATTCTGCCGCCATTCCTCTGAGAAATCGAATTCAAACCAGATTCCTTCTTCATAATAATGAGATATTTTGTGATCAGTGCGCGTTAAAAAATTTGTGATTTTAAATCGCTAAAATAGGAACATTCATAGCTAATCCCTTATATAATTATAATTGAAGTCAAAAATTATAATAATTGAGATTTAAATGCTAAAAAAAATTTAAAAAAAAAACATCTGGCAACGCTCACAGAATGGGCATAGACCCGCTCTAGTTGGAAGCCCGAAAGCGACTACCGGCGGTGGCGGGACGGCCGAGAGTGAGATCATTGAGCTAGAACATATGCAAGAGTGAGATGCGAATATAGTGTTCGGGTGAATACGAATTTTGTTTCCGATGTCCGATGTACCCGAAAGTGAATTCTGATTATTAGTTATATTATTTTTTTAATCAATGCGTAAATATATTATGGAGGAATACCTAAAATCTTAACCTTGTATTTATTAAATGTATAGAGATATTGATGGTTATTAGAAGCAACGTGTAGAAGATACCCATCACAGGGAAGGTAGGGTTAACAATTATTATTTTTTTTTTTTTTTTTTATTTATAAACATACAATAGTTACATTGTATTCCCATGAGTAGAAAACTCATTATGGGATTATAATAAATATTAGATTGTATTTCGCTTGATCTTCTAGTTCCAATACAATTAGGTACTTTATTATGATAATAAACTTAAAATATGATATTTTTAAATAAACTAACACATGTTTTGGAATGAAAGTTATCTTTATTTAGTTACAAAGTTAACAAATGTATTTAAAGGAAAACATGTTTAAATTGATTATATTTTATTATTACAAAGTGCATTTCAATACGACGACCTTTGTGGCAGAGTGGCTAGAGCTCTGACTGCCATACTGAAGGTCCCGGGTTCGATTCCCGGCGATGACTGTGTGATGTCATACTCTCTTTGGTCTGGTGTAAAATTTGCGTGACAATAAAATGGCGATAAAATAGCTTCCAAGTGTTGTTGTATGCTTTCGTGAGTACTGCAAGGTAAAATGATATTCTTCTATACTTCCGAACTGATTCCGTTTCGAAAAGAAATCACAAATAACGAATATAACCAGAAAATTTTAAAAAATTTCATTGTTTACCGAGGTTCGCTAATAAAACTTTGTTATGAAACTGGGCCAATGATTTACTTGTTAGAATTGGAAATCAAACAAATCTAAATTAAGCAATATCTAAAAATATACGAATCTATTACTATTTTATTTTCTTAATTGACTTTTTTTCTCCAGTACCTACGCCTTTGATTTTGTTGAATCCTTACTGTCGCGAGCCGCGCACCAATCAGAGAGCGCTCGAGACCCGATCACCTCCGAAGGGCTCCGAAGACTTCCGAAGCCCGCCATCAGCGGGCGAACGCGGTTTTCAAAGCGTTGTATGGCAAACTTTGAATGCCACTAACTTTTTTCTTTTTTTTACAGATATCTTTATATCAGAAAGCGATAATGTAGGTGTCTCGAAGCGTCTACCTGGGTAGGAATACAAGATAAGGCGATCAAAAGCCCCGCCATTGATCGGGACACGTATTTTGAATCGATTTAAAGAACCGAATCATGGATCTGTCAAAAATGTATTGTAATTCCCGCGTTTGAATGGTGCTGTATTGTGTCGAAAAATGTATATGGATTTCGGAATTTGCTGCCACGCTTAAAAGGTACGAAAGTGTATTTATATTCGTTATAGGATTTTTAATATTACGGCAAAAAATTTACCGTATCAGTTTATTTTAAGTACAACATGATTCTAGGCGTTTAAAAGAAAAACGCTATAAGAAAATTTGCAAGTCTTAGTGTCAAGGATGTATGAGGCATGCAAAAAGTTTGACTTGGTGATGCATGTGTCTATCTAAAGTGATGGTTTTCGAGAAAGAAGAATGTATGACGATTTGTGATATAAGTGCGATGGGCGAGAAATTGGAGCAAATTAACGAATTTACGTATCTGGGAAGCATGTTTACAAGATACGGAAAAATGGAGAAAGACATCGAAAGAAGGGTTGGTGCTGGGAATAAAATAAATGGCGCACTCAGAGTCATAACCGCAAATAGAAATATATCCACAGAAGCAAAGATGGCGGATGGAAGTGAAACTTGGAGCTAGCAAAAGTAGGATGAAAGCAGAATAAACGCCGTAGAAATGAGATCACTAAGAAGAATGTGCGGGAAAACGTTGTATGATAGAATTCCGAACGATGAAATAAGAAAGTAATGTAAGGCAGATGACTGCATCATGGATAGAATTAAAAAAGGATCCTTGGGATGGTTTGGACATATGGAACGAATGGATGAGAGTAGAATGGTTAAAAAAATGAACAAAAAGAAGCGTGAGTGGAAAAAGAAGCCGAGGACGACCGAGGAAAACATGGCATGACCTAATTAATCAATTACTAAAAGGCGGCCACATTCGAAGTCGGAATAATCGACGTGCGTGCATGGTACGATGTGTATGAATGTAGAGGAATCCCGATAGGTATGCCAGGACAGAGCATTGTGGCGATCCATCCTCTCTGCCTACCCCCCCGGGGAAATGTTGTGATGGTTTAGAAAATTATATTAGTTTTTTCGTTTATGTAAAGAAATTTGACAGATGTAAAAATAAATTTTTCATTTGTTCCAATGACAATTTGAATAAATTCTTTAATAATATTTTTAAGTTTTTGCTGGTGTTGGATTGTTTTAAGTGCCTAATTACAGTTAATTAAAAAAAACGGTGGATACGTGGAATATAAATTAAATAAACTCAAATGTCCGGATCGTTCAGCTGACGACAAGTGCACCATCTAAAAGAACATTATGTGTTAAATTATTTTAACTAACTAACTATCACGCCGTCTCCCGAAGGGGTAGGCAGAAAGAATGGACTGCCAGACTTTTCTTTCCTGACATATTTCTCTCGCTTCATACATCGTGTCATGCACGCGTGTCGATTTCTCTGACTCACATGGCCGACATTCAATATTTGATTTATTTTATCGTGCAACGTTTTCCTCAGTCTTCCTCTATTTCTGATTCCATTTACATCGTTAACATTTTTTTTACCATTCTTTCTTTCCATATGTCCAAAACATCTTAATGATCCTTTCATTATTTTGTTCATAACACCATCATTCGCACCGCATTCACTTATCAAATTTCTTATCAAATTCACAGAGTATCCACACATTCGTCTAAGAGATCTCATTTCTACTGCATTTATTCTACTTTCATCCTTCTTTTGCCAGTTCTATTCATCGCTTCCATACATAAGGGGCGGTGGAAGAACACCATTGTGCACTGCCATTCTAGCTTTTTTGGATAGGTTTTTGTTTGCGATGACAACTTTAAGTGCACCATTCACTTTGTTGCCTGCCCAACCCTTCTTTCAATATCCCTCTCCACTCTCCCATCTCTTGTAAACATACTACCTAAATACACAAACTCAACTTCTTGCTCCAAATTTTCACCATTCACGCTAATGTTGCAGACTGTCATGGTTTCTTCCTTTTCAAAAATCATTACCTTGGACTTATTAACATTCATCATCAGATCATTTCGCATGCATACCTCATACATACAATTCACCAGGACTTGTAGTTCATGCTCGTGGTCTGCAAGTAGGACAGCGTCATCCGCATACAAGAGACAGCTTACTGACACTCCGCTCATTTTGGCACCTACATCCAACCCTTTCAGCTCTTTCATACAATTGTCCATATACAGATTAAATAACCACGGGGACATTACGCAACCTTGTTTGACACCTTTATTGATATCAAACCAGGCTGTAAGATCTCCATTTACTCTGACACTAGCAGTGCTTTCCGAGTATAGCGACTTAATTGCCGTGATCAGTTTTGTACTTATTCCATATTCAGAGAATATTTTCCACAACTTTTCTCTTTTAACGTAATCATATGCTTTTTGTAAGTCGACAAACGCACAGAAAAGTTTGCGATTTTTGGCCAGAAACTTCTCTGTCAATGTACGAAGTCCAAAAATTTTATCCATACATCCTCTGCCATTCATAAAGACACCTTGCACATCCCAAACTTTGTCACTCGTCAATTTTCTCACTCTTTCTATTAAAATTCTGCCATAGACTTTACCAACGACACTCAAAAGATTAATAGCTCTGTGGTTTCCACATTCCATACGCGATCCTTTTCCTTTGTACAGGGGCATAATTACTGCTCTCCTCCAGTCTAGCGGCGTATATCCCTCCTCCAAGCACTGGTTAAATAACTTACATAACCATGTAGAAACCATTTTGCCACCGCTTTTAATAAAGTCTATGGCAATACAATCAAACCCAACAGCTTTTCCACTTTTCATTGCACTCACGGATCTTTTCATCTCATTCGTACTTATTTTTTCAATATTATCATTCATAGGTCCCGCACTCGCACTATTTTTTTTATAGCTGTTATACTTTCGATCACGCTTGTATCACCACCAATTTTAAGAAATTAAACAATTTTATAATAATAACTAATTACTATCTCCGTTCAAATGTAAACGGTGGTTTTTAAAAAGTGAAGAAATTTATACGCGGCCATTAACACCCGTCATCTTTGGCAATGAAATACAATTGAGTATAATTTATTTCAACGTAATTCCATTTTTAAATCAGATTTTTTAAAACAATAAAACGCGATTTCCCACCAATTTGTGTATTTGAAAAAAGAACAATAGATTTCCAGTGTTGCATCAAAAATAATTAGGTGCCTACTTAAGCCAAAGTGTCTTTGAGTAAGAAAAATAATGCTTATCTTTTGAGGATTTGTAAATAATTTTAAACAATGGACGGGAAAAAAATTATGAGTAAAGAAATACAGAGGAATGGCAAACAAACCATCACGCCGTTTCCTCGGAAGGGAAGGCAGAGATTATAGACCGTCTCACTGCCATCTTAACACACCTCTCTAACTTCCTCCACATTTATGTTGCGAATCATACACACACGTCAATTTTTACTACTTCTCGCATGGCCGATTTTTTAAATTTGATTAATTTGATTATGTCAAGTTTTCCTCGGTCTCTTAAACGACCACTTACTCAATTCACAATGTTAACGTATACGCCCCATCATGACGTATGGAATAGAGGTCAGAGCCGATACTAATAGAACTAAGAACCTTCTTAGAGTAGCAGAAATGCGAACCCTACGCTCCATCGCAGGCAAAACCCTCAGAGATCGGATCAGAAATGAAACGATAAGGTCTGTCTGTGGTGTTGAGGACATAGTGAGATGGGGAAGAAGCAGAAGGCGTTTTGGAGGGATCACGTAGACCGCATGGAGAATACGAGAATTGCAAAAATTGGTAATGGAAGCGAAAACGAAGGTGTTGGTCCCAACCCTAATGTATGGAAGCGAAACATGGAACTGGCAGAAGAAGGATGAGAGCAGAATAAATGCGGTAGAGATGAGGTCCCTAAGACGTATGTGTGGTAGAACGATATATAAGAGAAGAAGGTATTATGAACAAAATTATAAAATGATCGCTGCGTTGGTTCGGACATATGGAGCGCATGGATGGAGAAAGAATGGTTAAGAAAGTATACGTTTATGATGTAAATGGAGTACGGAGTCGAGGCAGACCGAGGAAAACGTGGCATGACCAAATTAATCAAATTTTAAAGGTTGGTCATGTTAGAAGTCGGAAGAATCAACGTGCGTGTGCGACTCGTTGTATGAATGTGGAGGAATCTAGAGAGGTTTGCCAGGATAGAGTAGTGTGGCGGTCCATTCTCTCTGCCTAAATCACGCCGTTCCCCCCCGCGGGGAAACGGCGTGATGGTTTGTTTGTTGTTTGTGTTTCTTGACAATGGCTTGGACATATAGATCGAATGAATGAGAGAAGAAGGGTTTGTTTGGAATGAAAAGTTGTGTACACCAACAACGCGCGTGCATGACACGATGTATGAATGTTGAGGAATCGAGAGAAATATATCAGGAAAGAAAAGTGTGGGAGTCCATTCTTTCTGCCTACCCCTTCGGAGAGACGGCGTGTTGGTTAGCTAGTTAGTTAGTAGGTTATATTTAATTATTATTTAATATTAAAATTTGAATTCCGGGAATAACATAATAATCATTTGTTATATTTTAAACCTTTCAGCATTAAAAAACAGTGTTTTTATACATAAATTCGAGAGCAAAGGGTTATTATTTAAAATAAATCTAAATAAAATATAAATAAAGATTTTTTAACCTACAAAATTACTGGGTTTTTTTTACGTCTTAACATAATGTGTTTATTTTAAACAGAATCAATAAATACAAGTTTTATTTTTAATAGAAAAAATGACGCAAGAACAAAAACAACTTCCAGAAGTTTGATGTGGAAAGTGGAACTACTCGTATATACCCGTATATGAAGTGTTAACAATGTGTTTTGCCGTGTAGTTTATCCTAAATTCTAAATGCACAAGATTAATTATTATCGTGTGAAGGTGAAATTTCAAAATGGCTCCTTTATGGGCTTAAAAGTTTGACGCGATGCGCGACTCGGCTTCAATGCGAAGTTGAGAAGCCGAGTGCAGCACAAAGGCCGGAAACTTTCTTGGACTTTTGCTGTGTGAAAGGGCCAAATCTGGGTTAACAAAGTTTACCCTTGGGCGCCTGGAGGTATTAGTACTAAGCTATGGTGTTCTATAACCGGGGTTTATTCGCCAGAGCTTAATTAAGGAAGACTTTATGTAATAAATACGATATTCGATAAACTATGGGCATTAACATGGAAAGAATGAGTGAAGACAGAATGGTAAAGAAGATATATGTAAACGGCGTGAACGGAGCTAGAAATAAAGGAAGGTCGAGGAAAACGCGGCACAATCAAATCAATCCAATATTAAATGAGGAGTCATCAGTCAGGAGGGGGATATTGAAACAAGGGTTGGGGCCGGCAACCAAGTGAATGGTACACTTAAAGTTGTCATCGCAAACAAAAACCTATCCAAAAAAGCTAGAATGGCAGTGCACCATGGTGTTCTTCTACAGGCTCGAGGAAGGTGCCGTGATATGGAGTCCCCATGAGGCTCAGTATTTTCTCATGATGGAGAGGGTTCAAAAGAAATTCTTGAGAGCCCTCTGCATGAGAGAGTACGGGGTAAATCCTTGGCTCTATCCAATGACGCTTCGAAGCACACAGCGCACGCCAAGATGGACATTGTGCACCAGCGATTAAAAATGGAGCGTCCCTTTTGAAAGGCCCTGTATAAAAGGTTTTTTAATGAAAACAAAATTTTCATAAATACTTAGGCCGCAGCCGTCCTCAATGATTGCCTTCACGCCCCTATTCAGCCCCTGGATCTATTCTCGCCCCCATGGAAATCTTCTGCGCCTACTGGGGGCTGTTTCGCCCCCGAACCTATAGTGTAGTCCATAGGTTCCTAAACTTTTTTGTCCCGTAGACCCATTGACGATTTCTTATATTTTGTGTAACCCCCCTGCTTTACTAATATTGTTTAACTAACTAACTAACTAACCATCACGCCGTCTCCCCGAGGGGGTAGGCAAAAAGGCAGTAGGCAAAAAAAAACACTTTTCTTTCCTGACATATTTCTCTCGCTTCCTCAACATTGCACGTGTCATGCACGCGCGTCGATTTCTCTGACCCCTCACATGGCCGACATTCAATATTTGATTTATTTAACTATCAAAAACCTATCCAAAAAAGCTAGAATGGCAGGGCACAATGGTGTTCTTCTACCGACCCTTATGTATGGAAGCGAAGCATGGAACTGGCAAAAGAAGGATGAAAATAGAATAAATGCAGTAGAAATGAGATCTCTTAGACGAATGTGTGGATACTCTGTGTATGATAGAGTGTAAAATGAAAATATAATAAGTGAATGCGGTGCGAATGATTGTGTCATGAACAAAATAATGAAAGGATCATTAAGATGGTTTGGACATATGGAAAGAATGAATGAAGAAAGAATGGTAAAAAAATTATATGTTAATGATGTAAATGGAACCAGAAATAGAGGAAGACCGAGGAAAACGTGGCAAGATCAAATAAATCATATATATTGAATGTCTAATATTGTTTTTTTTTTTACAAAATCATCTTCTTCGTCTTCTTCTTCTTCTTCCTCAGCCTATTCCCGTCCACTCCTGGACAAAGGCCTCCTCCATTCGCTTCCATGCCACTCTGTCATGTACAGACTGCATCCAGGTTATTCCGACGTGTCTGTTCAGATCATCCCTCCACCGTAGTAGCGGTTGCCCTGCACTTCTCTTTGCCGTCCACGGTCTCCAAGTCAGCAGTCTTCCTGCCCATTTTCATCTGAGCTTCTGACTACGTGACCCACCCATTGCCATTTTAGAGTCGCCACCCGGTGGATGATGTCAGTGACCTTTGTTTTTTCTCTCACATATTAGTCTTTCTTTGTTTAGTTTTTATTATATTTTTACACCTAAAGATGGAGGTATTTTCCGAAACATGACGTGTTTTTTCATATTTTTTGAAAATATTTTGTGGGTTAAACAAATATATTTTCAATTTCCTAAATATATACAATTATTAGTTAGTGATACATCGGTGTCAACCCGCCTTTCGTCCTCTTCTTCTTTTTTTCAAAAATTCAATATTCGGCTTCAAAATAGTTAAACCATCTCGTGGACACAATTTTTTTTCCCAATTGTAACCCCTTGCAAATCGCAATCGAAACCTGCGAGTCGCTATAGACCACTTTGAGAACCACTGGTATAGTCGTATGCATGTGTGATATGTCTCGTGGGTCATAAAGATTTCAAAAATGGCCAAAAAGCCGCAGAAGTTTGTGTTGAACATCCATTATTCAAAATTGAACATTAATTTGGGTTAATGGGCGCATTAATGCGGCCCTGTAATTACGGGATTGACCCTTAAATAAAGTTACAAACTGGGGTGACGATAGCATTGACTCTGGTTATGAATACGAACATCACATGTTGAAAAGAGGGTGGAATTATAAGGAGATACAAATGTTTGAGAACGACTCAAGAATTGATCTAAAAAAAACAGAATTTCTCTATTTTTTTGTTCTCTTGTAATCTTTAATCATAACAAACCGTCACGTCGTTTCACCGTAGGGATAGGCAGAGAGAAAGGACCGCCATACTACTCTATCCTGACAAACCTCTCTAGATTCCTCCACATTCATACAACGAGTCATACACCCACGTCGATTCTTCCGGCTTCTAACATGACCAACCTTTAAAATTTTATTAATTTGGTCATGCCATTTTTCTTCGGTCTACCTGGACTCCGTACTTCATTTACATCATTAACGTATACTTTCTTAATCATTCTTTCTCCATCCATGCGCTCCATATGTCCGAACCAACGCAGCGATCTTTTCATAATTTTGTTCATAATACCTCCTTCCGCTCTACATTCCTTTCTTATATCAGCATTTGAGATTCTGTCATACATCGTTCTACCACACATACGTCCCAGAAACCTAATCTCTACCGCATTTATTCTGCTCTCATTCTAAATTATTTAATTTCATTTATTAGTTATTACAGATAAAAAAAAATTATCAGTACTAAAAATAGCCCAAGTTAATTTTTAAATTTAAATTATTGTATCGAATTTTAAATGCGTTTTTACATTAGTCTTTCTTTGATTAATTTTTATTAATTTTTACACCTGAAGATGGAGGTATCCTCCGAAACATGTTGTGTTTTTTTAATATTTTATGGATTAAACAAAGTTATTTTCAATTTCATGAGTATATGGAAGATATTGTCAGATGGGGCAGACAACCCAGAAGATACTGAAATCCGCACGTGCAGAGGATGGATCCATCCAGAATCCCACACGTTGTGATGCATCAGATTCCTGTTGGCTACCATCATCCAGGAAGACGAGAGATAGCTGGGAGCAGTGACGGTACTCCCATAGAAGCCCAGAAGCCCGGCTTGCGTAAGAAATTATGAATCAAAACCCCCAAATCTAAGTAATCATGCCCCCGCATAAACCAACAACCCACCAAATCACCTTCCGACAATGTTCCCATTAGACGAAAGAGGAATAGCCACAAGAGTTGAACCTCTGTAAGTCAGAAGAGGTTTTGATTCAAAATTTCTTACTAAAGCCGGGCTTCTGGGCTTCTATGGGAGTACCGCCACTGGCTGGGAGTAAACTTCCCAAGAGAGGCCAGCCTGATTACAGGAATAGACGAAAGATCTGTCGGGGTTAAATGCATAACCCAGATAAACATATTTCATGATGAAATATATGATACGAATAAACGGAAAACGCCGACTCAGGACCTACTTATCAAATCTGATGACTCGAGGGCCCCGAATTATTGAGGTATGGTCACTAGGTCAGGGCATCGTGGATGACGAAAGCAAATCATATAAAAGCAGTAGTTTCAGTCAGTCAACTCTAAACCGCCAGTCATTCTTACGACTTCTAACAGACGCGAGTCTACGTTAATAAGTCTACGCCACGAGGGATCTCGGACGCCCTCCCCCGCGCCGACCTACGAAGCCACGCTACTACGTCAGCCAGTATCGCGATCTCTAAACGACACGAATCTACACTACCAAGTCTACGTACGAGAAAACTCCGACCTTCCTCCCGAGTACACAACTGTCTACACGGCTACGTCACGAAACCTTCAACGACTCTTCGCCCCAGCCAACCGACGCTACCGCCCAGCGAGCCATCATCCTCTACGGCTCACCACCCGGACTCCACCCCGCTGCTATCGACATCACGAGTACATCATACTGTTTACGTGTAATTACTTGTGATCCGCAATAAACGTTGAAACCTCCGCCGTCTTTCAACTCTCACCACTAAACCCCCAAAGTGGTGACCCCGACGACGGACTGTCACCCCCCAAAGATCTAAATGTAGAAGAAACAGATGTGTTAGCACGCTCAAAGGAAGCGTAATCGTGTGGCTGCACGCCAAGTCTGACTTGAAAATCGTCCGAGTACCCCTACATAATTTGAGTTGAGTATCACCAACGAAACACGCGACCCAAAAATAATAATGTGTACATAAAACCATCCGTAATTATTTCCCATCTGTTCTCATACCCACGATACAATTACAACTAACGTCAGACGGGGTGACACCAGGCCATTGCATTAATTTTATCGTCTGGTTTACTCCTTTCTACACGAATCGCTATACAATTTAATAGTATTAGTGAAGTTATAACTATAGTATTCAAATATTTTTTGTGAATGTATAATTATACTTGTAAACGAATACTGGGTTTCACCCATGGTGGGTGATTAATTCATGAAATTTTAATTGTATCTCAATACAGACGAAGATGCAAACTGGAAACTTGTTAAATGCTAAAAATTAATCTCCATAGATGGCGTTAGTGTGTGGATTATATAGATTAATCTTTAAAAGATTAACATATGTAATCAAATCAACATAGATGGCGTATTGAAACTGACATGTGAAGATAAGCATAGATTTGTAACATATACAACCTCCAAAAATTTGTCTTACATGGTCATAAAGAAATAGGTGGAATGGGGAATGTTGTAATTACATAAAGTATGCGCTTAACCCAACCAAAGACAGGTCATAAGTCCTGTAAACACCTTGATCAACCATATTCAGTTTCCAGTTTGCATATTCGTCTCTATTGAGATACAATTAAAATTTCACTATAGTATTCAAATAGATTATTTACAGACAAGAAAATCTAATTATTTTAAATTTGCGACACTATACTTCCATGTTCTTTTATTTTATTTAAACAGATTTGTATTACGTTGACCACCTATCATGATAGGACGTACGCTGTAGAGGCGCGGGCTGACACTGTGCGCACGAAATGACTACTAAGAACATCGGAGATGAAGGTCCTAAGATCAATTACTGGAAAAACCCTCCGAGATCGTGTCCGCAACGTAGACATAAGAAAAACTTGCGAAATAGAGGATATCGTTCAGTGGAGTAGACCCAGAAGAAGATACTGGAGGGACCATGTAGCCTGAATGGATGGTGACAGACTTGCATATCCAGCCGCTTATGAAATCCCCTCCGGACACCGCCCACCTGGAAGACCGCCTAAGAGATGGAGGGACAGCTGGATCTCATCATCCGACGAGATATGATTTCTGTGTCACAGATCGTCAGATCTATTAAAAGAAGAAGATGATTTGTATTATTTGTCTTTTTCTTTCTTATATCCTTAGTATATACAAAACCAACTTTAAAAAAACAAATTACGTATCAGAAATGTTTCGGACAACCGGTCCTTCTTCAGTGATACATATTATAAAGATACATATTTAAAATATTATAAAATTGTTTACGAATATGATCAGTTTTGACAGATGTTACGTTAACAGATATTAAAACTGATAATATTTGTAAACAATTTTATAATATTTTGAATATGTATCTTTATAATATGTATCACTGAAGAAGGATCGGTTGTCCGAAACATGTCTAAAAAGTATTTTGTTTTTTAATTTAGTGTGGTATATACAAAGTACATAAAAAAGACAAATAAAACATCTACAACACAAAGTATGACGAACATAGAAGAAATTTGTATTATATTATATTATATTTATATGTATCTAAAATAGCAGTGCACAATGGTGTTCTTGTACCGACCCTTACGTATGGAAGCGAAGGATGGAACTGGCAAAAGAAGGATGAAAGTAGAATAAATGCAGTGGAAATGAGATCTCTTCGACGAATAGATACTTCAAAATTAATCAAAAACTGCCCAAGCACAAATCCAGCATTCATTAGCTGACTTTCTCCAGTACCATTCTCGAAAGATACGCGCCTGCTCTGACGTACAGTCGCGTCAAAAAAAAAACATGTATTATCAAAAAAATCGAAACAGAAAAAAATCGATTCTCAGTAAAACAAAATTAATCATAAAAGGAAGAAGAAGAATTGTAAAAATTATAATTTCATTTTATAATTTTTAACTACGTAATAACAAATGTATTATAGTAAATTTCATGACGATAGTTGGTCATGAAATTTATAATGTTGGTTCGGACATATGGAGCACATGGATGGAGAAAGAATGGTTAAGAAAGTATACGTTAATGATATAAATGGAGTACGGAGTCGAGGCAGACCGGGGCAAACTTGGCGTGACCAAATTAATCAAATTTTAAAGGTTGGTCATGTTAGAAGTCGGAAGAATCGACGTGCATGTATGACTCGCTGTATGGATGTGGAGGAATCTAGAGAGGTGTGCCATGATAGAGTAGTGTGGCAGTCCATTCTCTCTGTCTACCCCTGCGAGGAAACGGCGTGATTATTTGTTTGTGTTTCATGAAAATGGCTTGGACATATGGATCGAATGGAAGAGAGAAGAAGGGTTTGTTTGGAAAAAAATGGTGTGTACAACAACAACAACAAACCATCACGCCGTTTCCCCGTAGGGGTAGGCAGAGAGAAAGGACCGCCACACTACACTATCCTGACACACCTCTCTAGATACCTCCACATTCATACAACGAGTCATACACGCACGTCGATTCTTCCGACTTCTAACATGACCAACAAAACATGTCATGACATATTTTCCTCAGCTTGCATCGACTCCGTACTCCATTTACATCATTAACGTATACTTTCTTAACCATTCTTTCTCCATCCATGCGCTCCATATGTCCGAACCAACGCAGCGAACCTTTCATAATTGTGTTCATAATACCTTCTTCCGCTCTACACTCCTTTCTTATATTAGCATTTGAGATTCTGTCGTATATCGTTCTAACACAGATACGTCTTAGGGACCTGATCTATACTGCATTTATTGTGATCTCATCGCTTCCATACATTAGGGATGGGACCAGAACTTCATTGTGAACGGCCGTTTTCGCTTTCATTGATAAATTCTATATATAAAGTTGTATACAAGAAAGCAAGAAGAGCAAGGAAAGCATGGCATGACCAAATTAAATCAAATCATTCGTGAGTTGTAAGTCACCCTTTTAAATAAAGTTACCCTGTACAACGGAAGTCAGCAACATACCCGATGTTTTAAATTCGATATATATTCAATGGACATTTTCTAGTATTAATCATACGAATCAGAATGCAATTATTTTAAACATAATCGCTTCCGATTTCTATTATAATGGTTGAATACGCAATGAGTTTCCAATAACAACAACAAACAAACCATCACGCCGTTTCCTCGAAAGGGTCTTCTTCTCTGGTTTCAATCCTGGGATTGATTTGCAGCAATTTCCTCCATTATTCTCTTCCATTTTTCCCTGTCTTGTGCGGCTCTTTTGAGATCTGCATATGATGAGCAGCGTACGTCCACCAACAGGTCCTCCAGGTACTCTCGGCGTGGGCGTCCCCTAGAGTTTGTCCCCTCGATCATACCCTCCATTATGGCATGCAAGAGACCTTCTTGACGTATTACATGACCGATCCATCTTGCACGCCTTTCGGACAAGGTCCTGAGCAGGTGCCTTCCTCCTTCGATTCCTTGAAGAACTTCCTCATTCGTGATGTGGTCTCTCCAGGAAATTCCAAAGAGTCTTCTATAGGACCACATCTCAAAAGCCTCTAGTCTCCGCTTATCCCTTTCGGATGGGCACCATGTCTCGCAGCCGTACATCAAGACACTCCATACATAGGTCTTGATGAGGAGTATTCTCAGTTTTAGGTCTATATTATTTGACTCTATTATTTTCGACCTTTTATTAAATGCAAGCCTAGCCTGATGTATACGGCTGTCGACCTCGCTCTTAGACCGACCGTCCCATGTTATTTAGCTCCCGAGGTAGACAAACTCCTTGGTGTTCTTTAGTGGAACTCCTGACATCACTACTCTCATCTGATGTTGCGTTCGGCCTACAGTCAGCAGCTTTGTTTTGTCCTTATTTATCTTCATGTTGTAGCTATCTTGAAGAATGTCTTGCAAAGTATCTAAGGCCTCCTGCAGTTCCTCCTCACTTTCAGCAGCCATAGCAATATCGTCAGCAAACCTTATCATGTCTATCTTTTGCCCGTGTATCCTTACACCTTCTCTGTGACTCATTCTCTCTCTCAAGTCGTCAATCGCATTCTGTATGTAAACGTTAAAAAGAGCAGGTGACAGAGAGCATCCCTGTCTTACCCCTTGTCTTATACTGGCTTCCTTTGTACTGACTAAAGGGTAGGCAGAGAGAATTGACCGCCACACTATTCTATCCTAACAAATATCTTTGGATTCCTCCACATTAATACAGCGAGTCATACACGCACGTCGATTCTTCCGGCTACTAACATGACCAACCTTTAGAATTTGATTAATTTGGTCATGCCATATTTTATATACCTCGACCCCGTAGTCTATTTACATCGTTAACTTATACTTTTTTAACCATTCTTTCTTTATCCGTGCGCTTCATATGTCCGAACCAACGCAGCGATCCTTTCGTAGTTTTCTTCATAATACCTTCTTCCGTTCTACATTTGAGAATCTGTCGTACATCTTTCTACCACACATACGTCTTAGGGACATCATCTCTACCGCATTTATTCTGCTCTCATCTTTCTTCTGGATGGATCGCCACACTGCTCTATCCTGAAACACGTCTCTAGATTCTTCCACATTCATACAGCGAGTCATACTCGCACGTCGATCATTCAAATCAAATCAGTTTATTAACTCAAAAGACATTACAAACAGCATAAATGTTCAAGGCATCTATTGAGTACAGGTAAAATTTTATAAAAATACTAGAAAGTACCAGGAACGCATTAGAGATGGTTCGACATTAGGAAGACAAGATACTTTCCAAAGTCAAGAGTATTTTCCCCTGAACGTACTTTCACTAATATGAAAGATGTCGATCTCCGAGGTAACCGCGTTCAGCAGACTAATTGCTCTTCGCACCGGTGTCACCAGAGGCAGATTGGTTCTGGCGGCGGTAGGTAAAACAATCTGTGATGTCGCTGTCGGAGATATCTATCGGGGACAAAAAGACCAACATCCTCCAGTACGGCCGAGCTCTCCATCTTACGTCCGAGTCTTCCACGACTCCGTATTCAATTCACATCGTCAACTTATACTTTTTAACCATCAATTTTTCATCCGTTGCGTTCTGTATCCAAACCAATGCAGTGATCTTTTCGTAATTTTGTATCCGCTCTACATTCTTCCTTATATCAGAATTTGAAATTCTGTAGTACTTGTTTTAACACACAAACGTCTAAGGGATCGCATCTCTACCACATCTATTCTGCTCTCATTTTTTTCTGCCAGTTCCATGCTTCGCTACCATATATTATGGTTGGAACTAAAACACTAAAAAAAAACAACCACACCAACAAATCATCAAGCTGTTTCCCCGTAAGGGTAGGCAGAGAGAATGGACCGCCACACTACTCTATCCTGACACACCTCTCTAGATTCCTCCTTACTTTCTATTTCCACTACTTTCTTCCGCTCCACATTCCTTCCTTATATCATTTGAAATTCTGAATTACATCGTTTTGTCACACATATGTCTAAGAGATCTCATCTCTAATACAATTATTCTGCTCTCATCCTTTTTCTACCAGCTCCATAGTTCACTTTATAAAACCAAACGAAACAGAAGAACGCAACATTAAAAAAATATGTTTCATAATAAATTTTATTCTTTATTTCGTTCCCACAGTAAATTAAATCGTTTAAGACACCAGTTTCCTGCCGCAAATATCTCTTTACTCTCCTCCCTCATTGGTCAGAAGTATAAACAAGTGAATCCAGATAAAACAGTCGCCCGGCATTCAAAGAGGCGTAATTCGAACTTGTTTTACCTTTCACTTACGATCATGCGTAGCCTGTACACATTGCTTCGAATTCCTTTTTTTATATCTATAAATACTGAATGAGTGTAAGTGTTATGAAGAAAATAATGAAAGGATCATTAAATTAAATCAAATCAAATCAGTTTATTAACTCAAAAGACATTACAGTGAATGGAGCTTTAAGAATATTTATTGGAAACAAGAATCTTTCAATGAAAGCGAAAACGGCCGTTCACAATAGAGTTCTGGTCCCAACCCTAATGTATGGATGCGAAGCATAGAACTCGCAGAAGAAGGGTGAAAGCAGAATAAATGCGGTAGAGATGAAGTCCCTAAGACGTATGTGTGGTAGAACGATATACGATAGAATCTGAAATGCTTGATATAAGAAAGGAATGTAGAGCGGAAGAAGGTATTATGAACAAAATTATAAAAGGATCGCCGCGATGGTTTGGACATATGTAACGCATGGAT
The DNA here is from genome assembly GCA_022606425.2 of Lepidostoma basale. Classification (NCBI taxonomy): domain Eukaryota; kingdom Metazoa; phylum Arthropoda; class Insecta; order Trichoptera; family Lepidostomatidae; genus Lepidostoma; species Lepidostoma basale. The sequence goes on along the minus strand of JAHDVF020000452.1, from coordinate 414,308 downwards.
GGAGAAAAAATGGTTAAGAAAGTATACGTTAATGATGTGAATGGAGTACGGAGTCGAGGCAGACCGAGGAAAACATGACATGATCAAATTAATCAAATTTTAAAGGTTGGTCATGTTAGAAGTCGGAGGAATCGACGTGCGTGTATGACTTGTTGTATATATGTGGAGCAAGCTAGAGAAGTTTGCCAGGATAGATCAGTGTGGCGGTCCATTCTCTCTGCCTATCCCTGCGGGGAAACGACGTAATGGTTTGTTTGTTTGTTTCATTAAATCAAATCAAATCAGTTTATTAACTCAAAAGACATTATAAACAGCATAAATGTTTAATGTATCTATTGAGTTCAGGTCAAATATTATATACATACAACATAATACCAGGAGCGCATTAGTGATGGTTTCGACATTAGGAAGACAAGATACTTGCTAAAGTCAATAGTATTTGTCCCCTGAACGTACTTTCATTAATAATAAAGACGCCGATCTCCGAAGAGACCGCGTTCAGCAGTCTAATTGCTCTTCCCACCGGTGTCACCAGAGGCAGATTGGTTCTGGCGGCCGGTAGGTAACAATCTGTGCTGTCGCTGTCGGAGAAATCTATCAGGGACAAAAAGACTAACACCCTCTAGCACGGCCGAGTTCTCGAAATATCCCCTGATTAATTTAAAGAAATGGGTAATGAGATGCCCATCTCTTCGAAGCTGTAAAGAATTTGTTCCAAGCATTTCTAAAAGAAATGCCGTTGAAAAAGTTGTTGGTTTATGCGGGGGCATGTTTGTGTAGCCCGGAGTATTCCTCTGAAGAAGGATCGATTTTGAGCGCTTGTGGTGCTTGAGGTGTTTGGGTCGTAATTTGAAAGGTATTTTAGTGTGGGGTTAGGATGTGAAGGGAGCCCTTTGTGAAAACGTTCGGCAAGTTTCAGAATTAATTCATCTATCATCAGGATTACCGATTCTTGGTGCAGTTGTGTGATCTAATAGATCTCAATTTGCATATAAAATTCCATAAACAAGATACCCCCCTATGAAATATGTACATGATAAAATTTGCATTTTCGAATACACAGATAGTCTCAAACCGGTATCATTATGGACTCATTTTTTCCTATCAGAAATTCAATCTCTTGGTTTCATTATAATGTCACTTTAGTGAGATCAAAATCTGATAATCTCTGTACTTAACTTTTGGGGGGTTCTTTATAATCAGAAACGAAAGACAATCAAACTCTTATTTTCTGAAATTAATATTATTATTATTATTACTAGCGGACCCCGCAGACGTTGTTCTGTCGGAATGTTGGCTTGCCTGTTATAAGCTGGTTCAGCAAACATTTTTTCGAATTTTCAATAAACCAAATAAAATACTAAATGCAAGAGCTGAAAGGGTTGAATGTAAGTGCCAAAATATTCATTTTCATCAAAATTTGTCCAGCCGTTTGGATGAGTTTAACTACTTACGCCCATACAAATTATTGTTTTAAATAGTCCATTGTGTTGGCCGAAAAAGACCTATTTGCTCCAGAACATAGGGGTTCTCAATAGAGCCCAGAATCAGTTTGAAAAAATGTGTTGACAGTAATCCTTCCCTCTTCAGTTGGAGGGAGTTATACCCCAGCATACCCAAGAGAAATGCCGTTGGATAGAGCCAAGGATATACCCCGTACTCTCTCATGTAGAGGGCTCTCAAGAATTTCTTTTGAACCCTCTCCAACATGAGAGAATACTGAGCCTCATGAGGACTCCATATCACAGTTTTGACAGATGTACACATTTGTAAACATTTTTAAAATATTTTAAATATGTATCTTTATAATATGTTTTACTGAAGAAGGACTGGTTGTCCGAAACATGTCCGATATGTAATTTTAATTCTTTTTAATGTTAGTGATGTACATATATACAAAGTATATAAAAAATAAAAAGAGAAATGATTATTTTTTGTTTCCTTGTGTCTTCTTATTAAGGCATTATCAAAAAGTTTATTTGATTTAGAAATTTTTTTTATTAATATGTATGCATCATAATTATTTGATTTATTGAAATATTATTTATTAAAACAATTTTTTAAACCCAGGCGATATTTTAGACTTAGTAAACGCCTGGAGGGGTGATAAATCAAAGTATTTATTCCACGAATACAGATTAATTGTATTACGTTCAGTGGCGTAAATCGGTCTTGTAGCCCCCCAATAAATAATCAAAATATCTGACTAAAAAAAAAACTATCCAAAAAAAGCTAGAATGGAAATGCACAATGGTGTTCTTCTACCGACCCTTATGTATGAAAGCTAACATGGAACTGGAAAAGTATGATGAAAGCAGAATAAATGCAGTAGGAATGAGATCTCTTAGACGAATGTGTGGATACTCTGTGTATGATAGAGTGTCGAATGAAAATATAAGAATTGAATGCGGTGCGAATGATGGTATTATGAACAAAATGATGGAAGGATCATTTAGATGGTTTGGAAATATGAAAAGAATGAATGAAGAAAGAATGGTAAAAATATATATATTAAAGATGTAAATGGAACCAGAAATACAGGAAGACCGAGGAAAACGTGGCACGATCAAATAAATCAAATGTCGGCCATGTGAGGAGTCAGAGAAATCGACGCGCGTGCATGACTCGATTTATGAATGTTGAGGAAGCGAGAGAAATATGTCAGGAAAGAAAAGTGTTGCAGTCCATTTTTACTGCCTACCCCTTTGGGGAGACGGCGTGATTGTTAGTTAGTTAGTTAGTATCTAAATAACCAGCCATCAAGCCCCCCCCCCCCCCCCGAAGGGGTAATGTATGGACCGCCACACTGTTTCTTTCCTGGCATACTTCTTTCGATTCCTCAACATCGTGTCATGCACGCACGTCGATTTCTCCTCACGTGGCTGATATTCAATATTTGATTTATTTGATCATGCCACGTTTTTCTCGGTCTTCCTCTATTTATAGTTCCGTTTACATCGTTAACATAAACAGGTTTACAATTCTTTTTTCATTCATTATTTCAATGGGTCCGAATTTCATTATTTTGTTCATAGCACTTTCATTCGCACTGCATTCACTTCTTATATTTTCGAATTTTTATGATTTATGTCACTGTTTTTTCCACTTTAGAGTTTATTTTACTCGACATGTTTTGAACGATAAAACCCGATGATGAAGGTGTAAGCCTTCGAAACATGTCGAGAAAAATAAACTCAAAAGCGGAAGAAAAAAAAACAGTGTTTTAATTCATAAAAATTCGTCATTATGGAATTTCACAGTGTTAACGCCTTAAGTTTATCTCATATTTTCGTTTATTGTTTCTTGAACAATGATGTAAACTCCATATTAAATAATTTATATAAATGAAAATGTCCGTTTTCTATCATGAGTTTTATTAAATATTATATGGAATGACATGTTTTGCCCTTCTAAGGCATTATCAAATGATATATATTTGATAATGCCTTAGAAGGGCGAAATATGACATTCCAAATAAAATTTAATAAAATTCCTAGAAGACAAACGTTTTCATTCATATTTATTGTTTCTTGAACAATGATGTAAAACTCCATATTAAATAATTAGTACGAATGAAAACGTCAGTTTTCTAGAATTTTTATTATATATTATGGGAATTACATGTTTCACCCTTCTAAGGCATTTGATAATGCATTAGAAGGGCGAAACATGTTATGCCCATAAATAATAATAAAACTTCCAGAAAACTGACGTTTTCATTCATATTAATTATTTTCATTCATATTAATTATTCCTTATTTTCATTCGACACTCTATCACTCTATCACCGCATGGAGAATACAAGAATTGCAAAAATTGTTAAAGATGAAAACCCAAGCAGCAAGAGATTACCAGGAAGGCCGCCAAAAAGATGGATGGCTGGACATCATCATCCCAGGACAGCCCACCGTCACAAACAGGTCATAAGACCTAAACTAATAGGAAAAAGAAGAAGAAGACTCTATCATTCACAGATATCCACACATTCCCAATCTTTCTATTAATATCTCTCTCCACTCTCCCACCCTTTGTAAACATACTTCCTAAATAAACAAATTCGTCTAAGAGATCTCATTTCTACTGCATTTATTCCGTATTATTACAGAAAATTACATTCAAAGTGAAGAAAACAGTGTTTTAATTCATTAAAAAAATCGTCCATCAAATTCTATAGGTCGGCCATGTTTAGAATTCGAAAGAATCGACTTGTGTGTATGATTCGATGTATGAATGTGGAGGAAGCTAGACAAGTGTATCAGGATAAGGTCCTCACTCGTGTGGCGGTCTCTCTGCATTCCCTTCCGATACAAAATTCAACATTTTTCTCAGATGAATCAAGATGGCCGCAGTTGCGCCAAACGGCAGACTTAAATCCAAAATGGCGACTGGATAAACCTGCGCAGAGTGGCTCACCACACATCAATCATTGAAATCATAAGGTCCTCACTCGTGTGGCGATCTCTCTGCATTCCCTTCTCAAACAAATTTCAAAAAGTTTCTAGTACCTATTCATCAAGATGGCCGCAGCTGCGCCAAATGGCAAACTTAAATCCAAAATGGCGACTGGATAAACCTGCGCAGGGTGGCTCACTACACATCAATCATTGAAATCATAATTTAATATTTATTACATTCTATTCTCAAATTAATTGGAGGCTGTTACGCCAATGATCTGTATCAATTTGATGAAGCCGTAAATAAATTCCGAAACGTACCAATTATTTACAATATAATTTAACAACACAATAAATTTGGATACTCAAATCATTGTTCTACCGTATTGCGCTAGTCGGAGATTATTAAAAATAAAATAATTAATAAATGCCATTTCTATAGGGGGGTAAACAGAGAGGATTAATCGCCATACTCTCTTATCGTCGTATACTTAATTAGTCTCATGGAATAAAATAATAAAGATAGAATAGCGCTAGTGAATTTGAGTGTTATGAACAAAATAATGAAAGGAATATTAAGATGGTTTGAAAACATGGAAAGAATGGTAATGAAAGTATATATTAACGATGTAAACGGAACAAGAAATAGAGGAAAATGCGGTACGATCAAATCAATCAAATGTTAAATTTAGGCTAAGGAAGAAGTCGGAGAAATAGACGTGCGTGAATGACAATCTGTATGAATGTTAAGGTAGCAGGTGAAGTACCTATATGTCAGGAAAGAACAGCGTGATGGTCCACAGTATGATGGTTAGTTAGTTAGCTAGTTATTTGATTCTGTAAGTCCCATCTTGATAAAATGCAGGACACATTTGAGAGAAAAATGTTATGGAAAATTCTAGGGTCCTTGAACGATGGTGGAATCTGGAGAATGAAGTATAATGAGGAATTGTATAACTTAAAGCACTAAAACTCTCTATGCTTGCTAGACTGGGTAAGCTGAGTTGGACTTTAGGCACCAAAGAGAACCCTTGAGGGACATCTGCGTGGAAAGAGATATGTCGGTAGGCCTAGACCCCGAAGGAAGAATGAAGTGAGAAGGGACGCTGTACAACTTGTCCAAATGAGAGACTGGAAGACCGCAGCATGGGACAGAAGTGCTTGGAGGCGAGGAATGATGGAGGCCAAAGCTAGACATGAGCTGTAGAGCCATCGAAGAAGAATAATAAATCACATCCTGTAGTTTACTTACTTACTTCCTATGGCCATAAAACTCTTGAAGAGTTTTACCCTCCTTGATGATTTTTCGTCAAGCTCCTCGATCCTGCGCCTTTTGCTCCAAGCAGTCCGATTCACCCAACCTAGCCAGGTCAGCCAGAACATTGTCCATTAGGCGCTGTCTAGGCCTTCCTTGAGGTCTTACTCCAGCCGGTCTAGACGCGTATAGGGTTTTGATTGTTCCTCGGCATACGTGCCCAATCCGTGCTAGGCGTCCGGCTCTCACGGTGCTCGGGGGTACGATAAGGGGTCATCGTACGGATCTCTCAGTTGGTCCTATGCCTTCAAGTTCCCGCTGCAACATCGGGTTTGGGTCTCAGGATCATTCTAAGTATTCTATTCTTAAACCAGTAGCTAAGATTCAAAAAAATTTTGTAGCAAAGATTCAAAAATTTTATATTAATAGCTGTTTATTTCGAAATTTCTTGATTCATAGATCATACATTCGTCTTAAAGAACTCTTTTTTACTGCATTTATGCTCTTGGTATAATCCCAACATCATTATTTTGGCGTCCAGGCTTTTGGATTTAATTATTTCGCTATTCTGATTATGTAACCTGGTTATAGAAAATCAACCCATAGAACAGGTCAGGGCCTTCAAGTATCTAGGCAGAGACCTAGTGGGGGGAGAAACATCAAAATAAGAGAGATATCTGAGGCTGAGGATAATATAAGATGGAGCAGACTGCGAAAAAGGGACTGGTACGGTCATGTTCAAAGAATGGACACCACCAGACTCCCCTATATTGCATTTCATAATCAGCCTCATGGGACTTGTCCTCGTGGAAGACCTCCTAAAAGGTGGAAGGACAGCTGGGAGTCTACCTCACAAGAGGAGCAACACTCTGGAGAACATACCACATAGGTCTACAATAAGGAAGAAGAAAAATAAGCTATTCTGGTCTGTATGCATGAAAAGAATGGTAAAGTAAGCATACGTTAACGATGTAAACGGAACAAGAAATAGAAGGAGACAGAGGAAACCCTGACACGGTACAAGAAGGTGTGATGGTTAGTTAATTCGTTTTTTGGTTATGTAAGTCCCATCCTCTAGCATATACAATTTCGAGAAAGAAGTCGACCGAAGAATTCAGTTGGGTTAGGCGGCCTTTGGGAAATTACGTCATGCTCTCACTTCCAAAATACCACAATGCCTCAAGACTAAAGTCTTCAACCAGTGTGTTTTGCCAGTCATGACATACGAAGCCGAGACGTGGACACTGACAAAAGGTCTAGTCTACAGATTCAAGGTTGCCCAGCGTGCCTAAGAGCCATGCTTGGAATAACCTTGAGAGACAGATTTAGAAACGAATTTATTCGACAACAAACCAAGGTGACTGAGGTGGCTCTACGGATAGGCGGGCTGAAGTGGCGGTGGGCTGGCCATATCTGTCGGAGAACCGATAGCCGATGGGGAAGACGGGTTCTGGACGTCCCCCTGCCCGCTGGACCGACGATCTGAAGAGGATTGCTGGACATGGGTCGATGGGAGCGGCAATGGATAGGGGGTGGTGGCGGGCTTTGGGAGAGGCCTACATTCAGCAGTATATGACAGACGACTGATGATGATGATGATCCTCTAACAGAGTTCGGAAATTTTTCTTTGTTCGTGACCATAGATGATTATTTCGAAATTTCTTAATTCGAAATTCGTTCCATTCGAAAAATGAAAATTGAATAACATTTTTCTTTTGTAAATTTCTCAAGGATTGAGATATCGCCCCCTCATCTCGTTTCCATTAAGATATGTAAATTAATCCTACGTTAATTTGACTTCCAAATCGTTAATGAATGGGAAAAGATATGTCTCTTTTGGCTTCGGAATAATAATTCTGGAATACATTAAAAACCTTGGATTAAAAAATAATTAACAAGCAAATGTATACGCATCAATAGAAATAATACAATTTCTTTTCGTTGTTCCTCTCCTATCAGAAGTTGGACAACTTTAATTTATTTCATTTCATTTATTTATTTAAATATATCCTAAGCATTACAGAATTATTTTCCAATACACTAAGGATAAAAGTTGGAGATACACAATAATAAGTAAAAAATTTGTGAAGAAAGAATCTTCTATATTTAATTGTATCTCAATAGATACGAAGACGCAAACTGAATATGGATGATCAAGGTGTTTACAGGACTTCTGACCTGTCATTGGCAAGTGCAACCAAATCTACACAGATGGACAATTGAAACTGACACGTGAAGATAGGTATGGATTTTGAAGTATATATACATCTTCCAAAAATTTGTCATGCATGATCATAATAACAAAGGTGGAATGGGGAATGTTGTAATTACATAAAGCGTGCGCTTAACCCAACCAATGACAGGTCATAAGTCCTGTAAACACCTTGATCATCCATGTTCAGTTTCCAGTTTGTGTCTTCGTCTCTATTGAGATACAATTAAATTTGAATTGACCACCCTTTGGTGAAAATCCAGAATTTCGGATACAAGTATAAGTATACATTCACAAAAATCTTCTATATGTTTTAAACTTTGTGGTGACATATTCAATAAGTATAAATAAGCACAAATAACTTAGTTAACACCACTTTATTATGAGTATTAGTTCCTTACATATGAAATTAGCGTTTTGTATGGGAGGAACATAAAGTTGATTTTTTTTTAATATAATATATTTATTTAATCAAAATATGTACCATTGCTATCTATGCACTTTTGCCATCTCATAGGTAGTTCATCGATCCCTTTACTAAAAAAACCATTCGGACAGGAATCAATAAAATCTTATATACTCCCATACGAAACGCCAATTTCATATGTAAGGACCTAATATATTTATTCAGGAACAACAGTATACTGTTGTTCCTGAAAATGAAAGCATTGCTTTCGAAACATGTAGACAAATAAATATACTCATAATAAAGTGCTGTTAACTTAGTTATTTGTGCTTATTTAAACTTAATAAGTAAAACATTAAAAAATAATTTGTGGAACATAAATTAAATATACATTATGTGCACCATCTAAAAATAACGTTCGCAACCCATCACACCGCGTCTCTCGCGGGGGCGAAAAGAGAAGAATGGAGTGCCGCATCGCTTAAAGTGTGACAGTCCATTCTTTCTGCCTACCCTTTCAGGGAGACGGCGTGATGGTAAGTTAGTTAGTTTTTAATAAAATAATAAAAAGAGCGAGAAACATAAGATACATGACAAATTAATAAAATGAATAAACAATTACAATACGGACAGTGCATTCTTCAGGTGAGCCAGACAATCACAAAATACCTCAAATTCCGAGGTGATACGATTTATCAAAGATATTGCTCTACCTACCGACATAACCATTGGCAGGTTGGTTCTGCATCGTGGGAGAGAAAACAATCTATGGCCCCTTTCTTCTTCTTGGTGGGTCTTTCAAATCAAATCATATCAGTTTACTATCTCAACAGACATTACAAATAGTACAAATGTTTAAAGCATATATCAGGAACGCATGAGAAATGGTTCGACATTAGGAAGACAAGATACTCTCTCTATCAGGGACAAAAAGCTGAACACCCTCCAGCACGGCCGACTTCTCAAAATATCCCCTGAGTAATCTAAAGAAATGGGTTATGAGATGGCTATCTCTTCGAAGCTGTAATGAATTGGTTCCAAGCATTCCTAACAGAAATGCCGTGGAATAGAGCCACGGATAGCTACCATACTGCCTCATGTAGAGATACCTCAGAATTTTTTTCATAACAGCATAACGGTATATCTCGCCTCGTGAGGACTCCATATCACAGAACCACCTTTGAGTCTGTTCCGAACCAACGCGTTGTATAGAACTCTGAGCACATTGGGATCTCTGAAAATTCTTCCGGTCCGTATGATGAAGCCCAACATCCTCAGTGCAATGTCACAAATCCTCTCGATATGTGCACGAAAAGTCAGCCTACTCTCATAGATGATTCCAAGATCCTTCATCGTAGATACGTGTGTCATCCTTCATCCTTCATCGTAGATACGTGTGTTATTTGCTGGTTGTTCATTGTGTATCTATGATACACAGTTCTCAGTGCTCTAGTAAAAGATAGCATAGAGAACTTGGAGACATTGAAGTGCATTTGATTACTGTGACTCCAGTTAACAATATTATCAATGTCCGACTGGAGGCGAAGACAGTCGTAAGGATTGTTAATATATATGAATAATTTCAGATCATCGGCAAATAAATCGCGAGAAATTTATCACCTTCGCAATATCATTTATGAAGATGGTGAAGAGTTTATGATCATTTATGTATAGATATACTCGGATATAGCAACAGCGAAGCATTGTAGTAGTTTTTACTCGCGTATTATTGTCCCAATTAAAGCGGGAACTAGCAAATCTCCCTGTCATATCAATGATGCATGGCTGACGAAATCCTCTGGGAAGGATTCCGTGTAAAAATTACTGTTCTCCTGTTAACGGGGACTTCCTTATTAACGTTTATTGCAGGATGCTATTGTACTCAGGCAATTATTCTCAAGACAAAGACTACTGTTTGTGTTCATTTCGGCTCTGCCTACCCACTAGCGCTTTCTCACTCTATATAAGCTGGAGAAAGTATTTCTTTAGAAGCGATATTTCGCCTCGCAAAATAATTTGTATTGAAAAATATTTTGCATTGAAAAGATAAACAGAATGTTCTACTTGGAACAACAACAACAACAAACCATCATACAATTTCTCCGAAGAAATAGGTGGAGAGAATGGACCGCCACACTTATCGATCCTGAAAGCAAAGTTATGAAAGGATTATAAAAGTGTTATTATCAAATTTATGAAATGTCTATAATAGTTAATTGTATCTCAATAGAGACGAAGATGCAAACTGGAAACTGAATGTGGTTGATCAAGGTGTTTACAGGACTGACCAATGACCTGTCATTGGTTGGGTTAAGCGCACGCTTTATGTAAATACAACATTCCCCATTCCACCTATTTCTTTATGACCATGTAAGACAAATTTTTTGGAGGTTGTATATATGTTACAAATCTATGCCTAACTTTACATGTCAGTTTCAATATGCCATCTATGTAGATTTCGATTACATATGTTAATCTTTTTAAGATTAATCTATATAATCCACATACTAACGCCATCTATGGAGATTAATTTTTAGCATTTAGCAGAACTATTTTATTAACACAATGTGAAGGCTATCGCCATTAGCGCATTGTTAGAAGCCGCCTGGATATGCCTGGAGATGCCATTCCTATAAAATATAATAAAACTTCTAGAAAACTGACGTTTTCATTCGTATTAATTATTTAATATGGAGTTTTACATCATTGTTCAAGAAACAATAAGTATGAATGAAAACGTCTGTATTCTAGGATTTTTACTAAATTTTATATGGAATGTCATATTTCGCCCTTCTAAGGCATTATCAAATATACATCATTTCATACCTTAGAAGGGCGAAATATGTAATTCCATATACAATTTAATAAAACTCCTAGAAAACGGACATTTTCATTTATATTAATTATTTAATATGGAGTTTTACATCGTTGTTCAAGAAATAATTATCAAACATTTGATAATGCATAAGAAGGAAGAAAATATGTAATTTCCATAAAATATAATAAAACTGACTGACGTTTTTATTCGTATTGATTATAAAAGTGTTATTCTCAAATTTATGAGAGGATTATTAAAGTGTTATCAAATTTATGAAATGATTATAAGAGTGTCATTATCAAATTTATGAAAATATTATAATAGTGTTATTATCAAATTTATGAAATGATTATAATAGTGTATTATCAAATTTATGAAATGATTATAATAGTGTATTATCAAATTTATGAAAGTGTTTTTATCTAATTTATGAAAGGATTATAATAGTGTTATTATCAAATTTATGAAAGGATTATAACAGTATTATTATCAAATTTATGAAAGGATTATAATAGTGTTATTATCAAATTTATGAAAGGATCATAAATGTGTTATTATCAAATTTTTTAAACGATTATAAATGTGTTATTATCAAATTTATAAAAGGATTATAATACCGTTAATATCAAATTTATGACAGGATTAAAATAGTGAATTATCAAATTTATCAAAATATTATAAAAGTGTTATTATCAACTCGTTGTATGAATGCGGAGAAATCTAAAGAGGTGTGTCAGGTTAGAGCAGTGTGGCGGTCCATTATCTGTGCCTACCCCTGCGGGGAAACGTGTTGTTTTTCAACTATTCATTAAATAATATCGTGTTAAGGAATGGTCCTAAATTGTACCCTTGTGGTACCCCTGATGAGGCGTGAAAGACTAAAGAGTGATAAAGTCCATATTACACATATTTTATTCGAGATTATTAGTATGAGAGAGTCGAGTGAATCAACTCGCCGGCGTATCTCCCAGCTCGTGTAAATATACCACAATAAATAATAATTGTTGAAGTTTCCGTATCTTAACCCCAGGCATTTACGAGCTTCCATCTCTCCTCAGCTTCCTACAGTAAACACACACGTTTTTGTTTTACAATATCAAATCTTTTAATAAATCTATATCAACCTCTCGCACGGCGAAAAATCGATAAAGTATTTATAGAAATGATTTTCGATGCTCCGCTGGTTTTGTTCTATAAGCCATTTTATTAAATAAATAAATAAACAGAAATTGGCGCTCACAAAGTCATTCCAGCTAATTAAAATATATCCACTGAAACAAAGTACGCATTGGAGTTCTAGTGCCAACCCTTATAAGTATCTTCTTCTTATTCTTCTTCCTCAGCCTATTCCCGTCCACTCCTGGACAAAAGCCTCCTCCATTCTCTATCATGTCACTCTGTCCTGTGCAGACTGCATCCAGGTTATTACGACATGCTTGTTCAGATCATCCTTCCACCGTAGTTGGGGTCGCCCTACACTTCTCTTTGCCGTCCACGGTCTCCATGTTAGCAGTTTTCTTGACTTCTGGCTACGTTAATTACACATTGCCACTTAAGAGTCACTTCCCGGTGGATGATGTCAGTGACCTTTGTTTTTTCTCTCACCGTATCGTTTCTGACTCTGTCTCTTAGGCTTATTCCTAACATGGCTCTTTGGGTTACTCGTAGTTTCTTGGCACTTTGTTTGGACAATGTTACAGTTTCTAGTCCATAATCAGCAACTGGAAGAACGCAGGCTTCTTCAATATGAGCAGAATATTGGTCATCCTTATGAAAAAGGAATCTGATCGTATCGAGGCTTGAATTTAAATCCCCTGAATCAGGAGCTTAGGGTTCTGTTCTCTAGACCACCACCCCATTTAAATATTGGATAGGGAGATCATTGTCAGAAAAATAAATGTATATCTTCTTTAACTCAGAGGCAATAAGTAACAACTGACAGCACACACTCTTCATAATCGTTTCTCTTTAACCTTTCCCTTACGGTGCTAAAATATACCTAAACGTGCGTTCCGGTGTAGGGTAGTCAGTACGCGTTAAAAAATTAGCGATTTTAAATCGGAAAAATAGGAACATTCACATCTAATCCCCTATATAATTATAATTGAAGTCAAAAATTATAATAATTGAGAATTAATTGCTGAAAACATTAAAAAAAACATCTGGCAACGCTCACGGAACGGGCATAGATCCGATCTGGCCGCAAGCCCGAAAGCAAGTGACGGCGGCGGCGGGACGGCAAGTGAGAACATTGAGCTAGAACGTATGCAAGAGTGAGATGCGAATATAGTGTGTTTGTCTGTTTGTACGCGACATTATTTTCGATTTTCACAAAATACCTCCGATGTACCCGATAAATTCTGATTATTATTGATATTATTTTTTAAATCAATGCGTAAATATATTATGGAGGAATACCTAAAATATTAACCTTGTATTTATTATATTTATAGAGATATTGATGGTTTTTAGAAGCAACGTGTAGCATACCCATCATAGGGAAGGGAGGGTTAAGTTGATCGACATTTTAGTTTTTTTTTAATGTAACTCATTTTTCCAAAAACCCAGCTTGGTCCAATTATTCTCTAGAGCTCCACGGATTGGTTTTAAAATAAGAATGTAATTTTGAAATGCTAAAAGGGGTGAAACGGGGCTATGTTTTTTTAGGTACATATTTACTTACATGTTGCTTAATAAAATATACGAGCTGTTTAAATCCAATATTTGTGTTAGCCGTTATTATTTTACCCAGAAGCGAGAGGCGTTCTTGAATATATCGATTTTCTGATTATAAACATTGCGAATTTAATTTAAAAATAGTCAAAGCTAACCTAACCTAACCTAACCTATAATTATCTTCCGTTTTCGATCAGCCATGCTTGAGTTATGGCGGTTTGGGTGACCGGGGTAGCCACTAGCAGAAAGGTCTGATTTATCGATATTTTAATAACACTTTTAAACAGTAAACATGTTAAATTTAAATTTGTTTACCCGAAAGCGTTGAAATACCATTAAGAACACCCGATCTAAAGTGTTTGTATTGAGTTTTTATTTTATATTGTACATGAAAAATAATTGCTTAATCGATACTATAAGAAACCCCAGACGAATATCTGGAACCAGCAACACAAGAGCTTGGTAACTATCCGTGGCTTTATTCCAAGGATTTTCTTTTGAGAATGTTACGGACCAACTCTGTGCAGCTTCCAAGATATGGGTTTCACATAACCCACTTCTTCTTATTCTTCTTCCTCAGCCTATCCCCGTCCACTCCTGGACAAAGGCCTCCTCCGACGTATCCAGGTTATTCCGACGTGTCTGTTCAGAGCATGCTTCCACCGTAGTTGCGGTCGCCCTGCACTTATCTTTGCCGTCCACGGTCTCCAAGTCAGCAGTCTTCTTGTCCACTTTTCGTCTGAGCTGCTGGCTACGTGACCTGCCCATTGCCATTTTAGAGTCGCCACCCGGTGGATAATGTCAGTGACCTTTGTTTTTTCTCTCACCGTATCGTTTCTGACTCTGTCTCTTAGGCTTATTCCTAACATGGCTCTTTGGGTCACTCGTAGAGTTGTTCTTAAGATACTAAAATTAAAATATCTTTAAGATATATAGATTGAAGATGCAACAGAATCTAGAACCATGGCCTAGTGAAGCAAGTAAGAGATACCTTCCATTAACCAGCAACCCATAATCAAATCGAAGAAGAGAAGAAGAAGAAGAAGAACATAATATTTTATTTTTAAATACAACACGTTTATTTCCACGCGAGCAGTCTTCTTGATTCGATTAAGTTCTTTCAACACTTTGATTACTACAAATTATCTCTGGTGATGAAAAATGCTCCTTGTATGAGTTCCACATTATAAATATCAGTAGTTAACGTTATTTGGTTAATGTTCGGCGTTCAGAGGTTAAGCATGGCAGAGGTCGAACACCCCTGGAGCGTGTACGTATTTAAATTTTAAAAATTGAAAACTTATCTTGTTTGTTAAATGTTTAAATAAAAACACTGTTATGGAATATCACAATTGTTATGGAATATCACAATAAACTGTTAAATTAAATTAAATTCTGATTTAGAAAATTTGGTTTGGTTCATGTGGTGCACCCGTAAATTTAGAGAAATTTCGTGTATTAGTGAATTATTTTGGTCAATTTGATTGTTGTCTCACTTTGTTAATTGTTAATTGTGACACGTAATACGTTTGTGATGTTTTGTTGTTTTTTTTAATATTTATTTATTTGACACATTCACCATAGAGTGTTATGTGTCACACAAGTAATAATACATTAAGGTTACATATTTATATATACAAACAAATATTAAATTTCAAAATAACCTCATTGATTAACATAATTGAACGGTTTAAATTATTGTAACACCTGCTGATGTCAACATAGGTTGACGAAACAGCTATCGCTTAAAATAAAATAAATGTTGATACATAAAACAAAGTAATTTAATTTATCACTTTATAATGTTAAGGTATCATAGTGTTTTGGCCAAAACAATGGACTATTAAAAAACTTTGTTTTATGGTATTACATGTGTATTTTTATTTTTCGCGACAGTTGTTTCGTCAACCTATGTTGAAATCATCAGGTGTTACAATAATATATTAATATTATGTGAATATATTTGACTCTATATTATGTGTAATAGTTCCTTCTAATTACTATTTTTATTATTATTTTTTGCTTCCATACATAAGGGTTGGGACCAGAACTCCATTGTGAACGGCCGTTTTCGCTTTCATTGAAAAATTCTTGTTTCAACTAACTATTTTTAAAGCTCCATTCACTTTGTTACCCGCACCAACCCTTATTTCGACGTCACTATCCGTTCGGCCATCCGCTGTGAACATAACTAACTAACTAACTAACTAACCATCACGTCGTCTCTTTTTTTCTTTCCTGATATTTCTCTTGATTCCTCAACATTCATACATCGTGTCATGCACGCGCGTGATTTCTCTGACCCTCACATGGCCGACATTCAATATTTAATTTATTTGATCGTGCCACGTTTTCTTCGGTCTTCCTCTATTTCTAGTTCCATTTACATTGTCAACATATACCTTTTTTTACCATTCTTTCTTCATTCATTATTTCCATGTGTCCAAACCATCTTAATTATCCTTTCATTATTGTATTTATAATATAGCACCATCATTCGCACCGTTTTCACTTCTTATATTTTCATTCGTCACTCTATCATTTACAGATTTACCACGCATTCGTCTTAGAGATCTCATTTCAACTGCATTTATTCTACTGTCATCCTTCTTTTGCCAGTTCCATGCTTCACTTCCATACATAAGGGTCGGCACAAGAACGCCATTATATAAAACCTTTATATAACACCATTAAATATAAATATTGTTATAGAATATCACAATTGATTATATTTCTTTCCAAATAGTCAGTTCATTGTAACACCTGATGATGCTAACATGATGGTTTGGACATATGGAACGAATGGACGAAAGAAAAATGGTGAATATGTTGTATTTAAGCAGTGTGAGTGGAAAGAGAAGTCGTAGATGACCAAAAACGGCGTGATGGTTAATTATTTAGTTATAAACAATATTGACAAGTTTGTTTCGCCTTACGAGGGCATTCTCAAACTAAACAATGATGATTTTGACATATGAAAATAACCAATGAAGAAATAATGTATATATAAACGACGTAAATGGACCAAGACACAGAGGAAGACCTAGGAAATAGTGGCACGATAAAATTAAACAAATATAAAATTATGGCCATTCACTTTTTATATTTTCATTCGAAACTCTATCATACACTATTTTCACACATTCGTTTAAGAGATCTCATTTCTACTTCATTTATTTTTCTTCACGTTCTTTCCATGTGTCCAAACCATCTTAACGACTCTTTAATTATTTTGTTCATAACACTTTCATTCGCACCGCATTCACTTCTTATACTTGCATTTGACACTCTATCATATACAGATTTACCACACATTCGTCTTAGAGATCTCATTTCTACTTCATTTATTCTACTGTCATTCTTCTTTTGACAGTTTCATCCTTCACTTCCATACATACAGACCATGGTTGGGACCAGAACTCCATTGTGAACGGCCGTTTTCGCTTTCATTGATAAATTCTTGTTTCCAATAACTTTGTTACCCGCACCAACCCTTTTTCCAAGTCACTATCCGTTCGGCCATCCGCTGTGAACATGCTGCCTAAATACACAAATTCAGTTACCTGCTCCAAGTATAAATAATTTCATTTCATTTAAACAAAGTTTTCCTACCCCTGAGTTTCAAAATTTTCCAAATAGCGGTTCCTTTGTTTAATCAACCCCCCGCTGCTCGCGCCTGGGGCCATTTTCGGACCTTTTGACTAATTGCACTGCCACAACATCATTATTAAGCATCGCTTATCCCTTTTTGTGAGTTCGGCTCTTCCAGGGAGAGGATCGGTACGATATTTAAATTCGATTCCAATTTTAAATTCCGCCGTTCGAAAATTAAACCCTTAATATTTCGGCCCTCTGCTGGCGAAATTAGAAAACAATACTGAAGAAATAAGTGATTGCTTAAATACCATTTAATTTCTATTAAATTGTCTAATACTATTTAATTACTTGTTTTTTCAATAGGCAACTTGACATAGGCAACAGGAATTTATTCTGTCTAAAATAATTCGTCTCTATTGAGATAAAATTAATCCTTGAATTGATAACCCGCAATGGGTAAATAAAATCCAGTATTCGTCTACAAGTATTTGTATATATTCAAAATGTTGTATAAACAAAAACTGGTCCAAGTTAGCATATAAATTGGAGTGACATTTCCAGGCGTTATCTAGCAGTACGTTAATGGCGGTAGCCTTTCACGTTGCATTATAAAGATCTTCTGCTTAATGCTTAAATCTAATCTTCATAGATGGCGCTGGTCTGTAAATTGAGACTGACATGTGAATTGTGGTGTTGGATATTAACATAATACAACTTCCAAAAATTTGTCAGACATGGTGGTCATAAGAAAGGTGGAATGGGGAATGTTGTAATTACATAAAGCGTGCGCTTAACCCAACCAATGACAGGTCATAAGTCCTGTAAACACCTCGATCACCATATTCAGTTTCCAGTTTGCATATTCGTCTCTATTGAGATAAAATTAATAAATTAATTAATAAGACTGGTTCAAACCCTTGTTTTCTCCATATTCCTTAATGGTTGCGAGTCTTGGGCTTGGTCCAAATTGATGCTTTCGAGATGTGCTGGCGGCGAATGCTGCGTATACCCTGGACGGCAAGAATAACAAACCATTCGATCATTGATTCAACCATTCGAGCTGGGTATCAGGGCAAGACACTTCCTTGCTCCTAACTTATTTGAACCTGTCAGCCTTACCTTTCCCGATTCATGGAAAATCTCCAAGATCAATCGCATCTTCAAGATTAGCCTGAGAGAATCAGTTGAAAACTACAAATCTCTAGCAATACTGTCTGCTCCGGCCAAACTCTTCGAATGTATTATTTATAAAATGATTCTCCCTAGAATAGAGCCCTTTGCTCTCCACTGAAACCAATCTCATGGTTTTCATTGAATATGGGACAAGAGCTTTAGGCAATGGTCACCAGGTTGACTGCTCTTATAATGGCTTTTATAAAGCCTTTGATTCCGTCAACCATGATGCACTTCTGGGTAAGCCTTCGAAAATTGGTTTCTCTTCTAGGTTGTTTATATTTTTTATTAGCTACCTGGGGGAGAGGAAACAGTTTGCCTTATACGGTATATTTCACTTTTCCCCGTATATTCCGGAGTGCCACAGGGCTCAAACCTTGGTCCACTCCTCTTCACTATCTTCATTAATGATTTCTTTTATTTGCAGATGATCTTAAATTATTCCTTGAGATAAAGAGCCATGAAGATTGCCCCCGTCTCCAGTTAGATGTCAATAATATCGTCCGCTGGAGTAAAAAATCAAATTAATTTCAATGTCTCTAAATGCGTAATTTTATCTTTTGCAAGAGCATTGCGTACTGCTTATTACAGATACACAATGGATAACCAGCAATTTAAGAGTAATTCAACGATAAAGGATCTTGGTATTGTTTATGAAAGTAGGCTGATTTTACATGCTCACATCGAAAGAATATGTGGAGTGCATGAAAATGTTAGGATTTATTCTCCGAACTGGTAGAGTTTTCGGAAGTCCCTATGTTTTGCGAATTTTGTAAAACTCATTGGTCCGGAGCCGGCTCGAATATGGTTCGGTGATATGGAGTCCCCACGAGGCGAGATACTCGCTCATGTTAGAGAGGGTTCAGAATAAATTTCTGATATATCTCTATATGAAGGAGTTTGGTAGCTATCCGTGGCTTTATCCCACTGCATTTCTCTTGGGTATGCTGGGGACCAATAGTTTACATATAAGGAGGGATGGGTGCAAACTTACCCATTTCTTCAGACTTATCAGGGGATTCTTTGAGAATTGCGTTATCTTGGAGACTATCCATCTTTATGTTCCCCAGATTCATCGGATTTCTGTATTTCTTATTCGGCTACGAAGGTTTTGGCCGGCTATACATCGTAGTACTTCCATCTCGTTGACGTGCAGGAGTTGGTAGATCCTCACTTTACCCTTGATGTTCATGTACTTATTTTTCCAGAGGGTTTCCCTTAGACAGCCGGTTGCTTCGTCATATAAGTCGATTTTGATATTTATTTACTCTCTAAAACTTTACGCATACATAAAAAAGCTTACTTGTTCATTTAATACGACTGTTTTTATTTCACCTCGATAATTCGTCTAGAGACGTTATATGCGGTATCAACGCCCCCGGATAATTTGAACAATGGTAGAGGAACATTCAATTTGTCGAGTTATGGGTGTTCTCATGGGATAACGCGTATTAGGAACACAGAATAATATATTTTACGAACTCGAATTTATGGCCAGAGTGTCAAAAAACGCAGCATGAAATTATACATACATTTTATTGATTTACGTATGTTTCAAGAATGTTACTCAACACTTTATACGCGGATAAAAATGTATTGTTAGCCATCAGTAACTACCACGTGTATCTATGTACAATGAGAGATCTTGGGATCATCTATGAGAGTAGGCCGACTTTTCACTGAGTATGTTGGGCTTCATCGTCCGGACCGGAAGAGTTTTCAAAGATCCCAATGTGCTCAGAGTCCTATACAACGCGTTGGTTCGTAGCAGACTTGAAAGTGGTTCTGTGATATGGAGTCCTCACGAGGCGAGATATTCCGTTATGGTGGAGAGGTTCAGAAAAAAATTATAACAGAAGGTATCTCTACATGAGGGAGAATGGTGATTATCCGTGGATCTATCCCACGGCATTTCTTTTGGAAAATGCTCGAAACCAATTCTCTACAGCTTCGAAGGAATGGGCATCTCATTACCCATTTCTTTAGATTATGATGACTCTCAGCTGTCCTTCCATATTTTAGAAGGTCTTCCACGAGGACGAGTCCCATGAGGCTGATTACGTCATGTAATATAGTGGAGTCTGGTGGTGTCCATTCTTTGAACATGACCTTATCAGTCCCTTTTTCGCTGTCTGCTCCATCTTATAATATCCTCAACCTCACATATCTCTCTTGTTCTGGTGTTACTCATGCGATCCAGTGTTTTGCCTGCTATCGTCCTCAGTGTTCGTATCGTATCATAATGATTTAAAATATTCATAACGGGCTGTTGACACAATAATCTTTAACCTAAAAAAACAGTTATTTTTTTAATAATAACATTACGCTGGTCACACGTGCTCCCGAGAGAACAATAATTCATGGTTGCCCTACAGTTTTACCACACTTAATGTGATTTATATATTTTGTACGTTTATTGGTGATTTTTTAACTCACATCATCATGAGAACGACATCCCGCGGTGGTTCTTGACCGCTTGCAATGTCTTCATGTGCATAATGCGGTAAAAAAGTGTCAGTATGGAATTCCATAATGTTAACACAACAGCGTAAACAACAAACGATTCCAGTCAAAGCAAACATCTGACATACTTCTCTCGCTTCCTCAATATTCATACATCGTGTCATGCACGCACGTCGATTAATTTGACTTCTCACGTGACCGACATTCAATATTTGATTTATTTGATCGTGCCACGTTTTCCTCTGTCTTCGTCTATTTCTGGTTCCATTTACATTATTAACATATAATTTTTTTACCATTCTTTCTTCATTCATTCTTTCCATATGTCCAAACCATCTTAATGATCCTTTCATTATTTTGTTCATGACACCATCATTCGCACCGCATCACTTCTTATATTTTCATTCGACACTCTATCATACACAGAGTATCCACACATTCGTCTAGGAGATCTCATTTCTACTGCATTTATTCTACTTTCATCCTTCTTTTGCCAGTTCCATGCTTTGCTTCCATACATAAGGGTCGGTAGAAGAACACCATTGTGCACTGCCATCCTAGCTTTTTTGCATAGGTTTTTGTTTGGGATGACAACTTTAAGTGCACCATTCACTTTGTTGCCTGCCCCAACCGTTCTTTCAATATCCCTCTTCACTCGCCCATCTCTTGTAGACATACTACCTAAATACACGAACTCAAGTACTTGCTCCAAATTTTCACCTTGTCAGGTTTCTTCCTTTTCAAAAATCATTACCTTGGACTCATTAACATTCATCATCAGATCAATTCGCATGCATACCTCATACATAAAATTCACCAGGACTTGTAGTTCATGCTCGTTGTCTGCAAGAAGAACAGCGTCATCCGCATACAAGAGACAGCTTACTGACACTTCGCTCATTTTGGCACCTACATCCAACCCTTTCAGCTCTTTCATACATACGACTCGTGACCGATGTTCAATATTTGATTTATTTAATAGTGCCACGTTTTCCTCAGTCTTCCTCTATTTCTAGTTCCACTTACATCATTAGCATATACATTTTTTAATAATAATTAAATAAAATGACGTTATTTAACTTCTTCTTCTTCATTCTGTGTCCTGTCAGGCCTCCCTAACGTTGACTGTCACCCTTGTCATAGTGATGACCTGGGGGGAAATATCCAGAGTGGTATCCCCTTACCTTCTCTGGAGGATTTTCTGTCGGGGTTACCTTCCCTTAGCTGGGTGTATCCAGTTTTATGGCGCTGGAAGCTCGCCATTCGTCCTCTCTCTATCTGCTATGGCACTAAGTAATATGTGCCACATTGCCCGGGGTTCGCGGGGTCTTTAAAGAGACTTCTCGTGGACGCTAGAGAGTTGGACTTGATAGAAGTGTTGCTGTTGTAAATGCAACATGGCGCCTTACGACATTTTGTAGAGGCATACTTTCCAGCAAAGCATACCCCATTGTAGCCCTACTACCCTTTCTTAAATTAAATTATTTAACTACTTCCACTTTTGGCTTTATTTCGACAGCGACCAGTTTCGCCAGGCTCACTGGCATCGACAGACTGGTGGCGAGCGATGCCAGCGAGCCTGGCGAAACCGGTCGCTGTCGAAATAAAGACAAAAGTGGAATTAGTTAAATAACATCGTTTTTTTATTATTTAAAATTAACTTCCATCAATAGATTTCAGTAATACATTTGATATATATTTTACCATTCTTTCTTCGTTCATTCTTTCCATGTGTCCAAACCATCTTAATGTTAATTTCATTATTTTGTTACACTTCTTATATTTTCATTCGACACTCTATCGTACACAAAGTAACACACATTCGTCTAAGAGATCTCATGTCTACTGCATTTATTCTACTTTCGACATTTTTTAAAAGTTCCATGCTTCGTTTATATATGTACATAAGGGACGGTACAAGAACACCATTGGGCACTGCCATTTTAGCTTTTTAGGATAGACTTTCGTTTGCGATGACAATTTAATCAAATTTTAAAGGTCTGACATGTTATCTGTAGAAAGAATCAGCGTGCGTGTATGAAGTTTTATATTAAACTTTGATACGAATCCATTTCTTGGTGATTTGACATATTTAAAAATAAAATTAAACACTTTTTCACTTAGTATAAACCATTTTATTTGAGTAAGTAGCGCTAACATACAAACATATATAATATTAATTACGAATTAACAAAAATATATAATACAAGTAATTTGCTTTGCTGTTATATTTTATTTTCACAAACATATTTCGGACCCCAGACGTTCTTAAACGGTCTAAAAAAATTATTATAACAATGAAGGATGTCTACAGTCTGAAACCTAGTGAAAGTAGCAAATAGTGTTGTGAAAATATATTTTTTTACAAATATAATATATTTTAGTTTTTGATAGGATTTTCATAGGAGTCAGAGAATGTTGAGGAAGCGACAGAAATATGTCAGGAAAGAAAAGTGTGGCAGTCCATTCTTTCTGCCTACCCCTTCGGGGAGACGGCATGATGGTTAGTTAGTTAGTTTTAATTTTTGATTAACGTAAGCCGTAAATACTGTGGAATTCTGATGGGTTTTTTTTGTTGATGCTGTGGATGGAAAAAGATGTCAAGGACCAGACATGACTAAATAAATTAAATCTTAATGGTCGGACATGTAGGAAGTCGAAGGAATCAACATAGTGTTATGTGTTGTAACTAGCTGTATGAATGTGGAGGAATATCGAGAGAGAGATGTGTCAGGTTAGAGTAGTGTGACAGTCCATTGTCTGAGCTGTTTCGGAAAAACGTCCAAATGATTTGTTGTCGTTATAAAAATATTGACATACATGTCTAGCATCCTTTTGCTGTCGGTTATTAAATTCTATTTTTCATGTAAGCTAACGCCTTTTTAAACAGCCGGTGCCCAGCAACAATGCGTTACACGTATCCTCGCTGTGTGACTCTGGAACAACGAGTCACCCCGCCATAAAAGTCGAGTAACAATACATAAACAGTTGGATTTATGCTGTTCCCCGTTGCTCTGACACAGTCCGGGTATTTTAATAACAACACGTCCGTGACTGCCGCGCTCCTGGCAGGGTAGGCAGAGGAAATAAATCTCTCGCAAGCACGCCTTCGAAATGCAGTACGTTAACCTTTCTTTACCGGTGTTGCGTAGCTAGTACACATTTATTTTTCAAACGGCTTTTTATTCTCTGTTTCCTCAGCAGACCCGATTCCTTCTTCATTATTATGAATAAGGAATTGGGTATATAACTAACAACCTAACCATCACGCCGTCTCCCCGAAGGGGTAGGCAGGAAGAATGGACCGCCACACTTATCTTTCCTGACATATTTTTTTCGCTTCCTCAACATTCATACATCATGTCATTGCACATCCTCACAAGGCCGACATTCAATATTTGATTTATTTGATCGTGCCACGTTTTCCTCATTCCTCCTCTATTTCTGGTTCCATTTACATCGTTAACATATAATTTTTTTACCATTCTTTCTACATTCATTATTTTCAAATCTTAATGATCCTTTCATTATTTTGTTCATAACACCATCATTCGCACCGCATTCACTTCTTATATTTTCATTCCAAGTCTCAGATATCTCATTTCTACTGCATTTATTCTACTTTCATCCTTCTTTTGCCAGTTCCATGCTTCGCTTCCGTACATACGGGTCGGTAGAAGAACACCATTGTGCACTGCCATTCTAGCTTTATAACTTGTTGTATATAACTTATTGTAACTGTAGTAAATCTGGAACAACGCCGCGCTTTGAGCGTAGTTGGTGCGATAAGCAGGTTTCGGAAAACTTGGCTCGTAGTGTCTTGTTTGAAACATAGGGGCATTAAAAGTCAATTTGCAAAGAAATTCCGAGTTCTATTTCGAAGTGCATAATTCTGTGAAGCAACATCATATCATTAAGTATTCATGTATTTTCAAGTGATTCCAAGGAGTGAAAAGTTTGTTTATTTTTTTAATTCTGTGTTAACCATCTTACTGATCCATTTTTTTTATTCATAAAATTGTCTTATTTCGCTTCAACTAATTTATGCGTATGCCGTGCATCCATTGGCCAAGGCAGGGGTCGGCAAACTTTTTTTTAAAGTGCAGATTTCATTTTTTTACAGTATTTATTTATGTATATTTAAAAAAAAATCACATCAGACAACAAATATAATTAAGTTAAAGTGTTAACAATGTGTTATTACGTTGTAAAAACTTTTGAATTTTCAAAAATTAACGCTTGACATGTTCTACTTTAATTTATTAAATATTTTTATAAAATAAGTATATTCACCACGACATGTCTCTGTTACTTATCGTGGTTAATTATTTATTTTATACATATTTTTTTAATTATAAATAACGTTGATTTTTTATTTCCACAATATATTATTAACCTGAAGCTTGGAGTTGGCAAAAGAAGGATAAAGGTAAGACAAATGCTGCAGAAATAAAGTCATTGAGAAGAATGTGCTGAAAACGATATGCGATAGAACGAACTACGAAATAAGGAAGACATGTAAGGCAGATGATTGCATCATAGAGTGGCAGAGTGGTTACGAGCTCTGACTTCCATGCCGAAGGTCCTGGGTTCGATTCCCGGCGATGGCAGTGTGATTGTCACACTGTCTTTGGTCTGGTGTAGAATTCACGTGACAATAAAATGGCAAATGCTAAAGTTGTCATCGCAAACAAAAACCTATCCAAAAAAGCTAGAATGGCAGTGCACAATGGTGTTCTTCTACCGACCCTTATGTATGGAAGCGAAGCATGGAACTGGCAAAGGAAGGATGAAAGTAGAATTAATGCAGTAGAAATGAGATCTCTTAGACGAATGTGTGGATATGCTGTGTATGATAGAGTGTCGAATGAAAATATAAGAAGTGAATGCGATGCGAATGATGGTGTCATGAACAAAATAATGAAAGGATCATTAAGATGGTTTGGACATATGGAAAGAATGAATGAACAAAGAATGGTAAAAAAAATATAGGTTAATGATGTAAATGGTATCAGAAATAGAGGAAGACCGAGGAAAACGTGGCACGATCAAATAAATCAAATATTGAATGTCGGCCATGTGAGGAGTCTATGAAATCGACGCGCGTGCATGACACGATGTATGAATGTTGAGGAAGCGAGAGAAATATGTCAGGAAAGAAAGGTGTGGCAGTCCATTATTTCTGCCTACCCCTTCGGGGAGACGGCGTGATGGTTAGTTAGTTAGTTAGTTAGTATAAAATGGCGATAGATTGGCTACCTATCACATGTTACGAGAATCAATATAATAGCTACAAAATAAAAATTGTATACAGTAATTGGGTCCAAACGACCTGTTGTGTACATAAAAAAAATAATAAATAAATAAATCAATAATTAAAAAATTAAATATAAATAATTTAAAAAAATAAGTGAAATTAAAAAAATAATCCCTGAGATGATTTGGACATATGGAACGAATGGATGAGAGAATGGTTTAACACTCAAAGATGTCTCGTGTCGTAGTTTGCCGACCCCTGATCTCTGGTATTTGCCTTTACACCACAGACTAATATATCACTCGATAATTTTATTTCGATATTATTATGTAAATGATATCCAGAGGGAACATTGTGTGTATAATATAACAGTCCGAATTAAGTTGTTGTGTCCAAGTGACGACAGCGGCCCTTCCCTGCAGAACCTTGAATACCCCTATTATTTATCTTGCCATTGATACGGAACATGAGTTATTGGGGATGGCTTTATCAACCCCTTAACAAGCCGACAATTTTATTTTTAATTTAAAAAAAAACACACAGTTTCTAAAACTTATTTTAAATACCTTTTTTTTCCCTCTTTCTAATTCTACCAATTCGTACCACAAAATTCCCGACTGAGGTTTTCCATGGTTTCCTCAGCTGT
This sequence comes from Lepidostoma basale, assembly GCA_022606425.2. Lineage (NCBI taxonomy): Eukaryota > Metazoa > Arthropoda > Insecta > Trichoptera > Lepidostomatidae > Lepidostoma > Lepidostoma basale. The sequence goes on along the minus strand of JAHDVF020000452.1, from coordinate 387,411 downwards.
AAGGTAAACTTCAGAATTTATAGATAGAGATAGCCAAATTTTCTATTATTATTATTATTATTTCTTCCTTATAGAGCTACCGGTCTCACCAGGCTCGCTGGCATCGACAGACTGGATACACTATTACACACTTATTCCTTTACTGTCTTCGCCTCCAGTCGGACATCAATAATATTGTCAACTGGAGTCACAGTAATCAAATGCAATTCAATGTCTCTAAATGCGTTATGCTATCTTTTACTAGAGCATTGAGAACTGTGTATTATAGATACACAATGAACAACCAGCAACTAGCACATGTATCTACGATGAGAGATCTCGGGATCATCTATGAGAGTAGGCTGACTTTTCGTGCACATGTTGAGAGGATTTGTGGCACTGCACTGAGGATGTTGGGCTTCATCGTCCGGACCGGCAGAGTTTTCAGGGATCCCAATGTGCTCAGAGTCCTATACAACGCATTGGTTCGGAGCAGACTCGAAAGTGGTTCTGTGATATGGAGTCCTCACGAGGCGAGATATTCCATTATGCTGGAGAGGGTTCAGAAAAAATTTCTGAGGTATCTCTACATGAGGGAGTATGGTAGCTATCCTTGGCTCTATCCCACGGCATTTCTTTTGGGAATGCTCGGAACCAATTGTCTACAGCTTCGAAGAGATGGACATCTAATTACCCATTTCTTTAGATTAATTAGGGGATACTTCGAGAACTCGGCCGTACTGGAGGGTGTTCGGCTTTTTGTCCCCGATAGATATCTCCGACAGCGACAGCACAGATTGTTTTACCTACCGGCCGCCAGAACCAATCTGCCTCTGGTGACACCGGTGGGAAGAGCAATTAGTCTGCTGAACGCGGTCTCCTCGGTGATCGACGTCTTTCATGTTAGTGAAAGTACGTTCAGAAGGCAAATACTCTTAATTCTGGAGAGTATCCTGTCTTCCTAATGTTGAACCATCTCTCATGCGTTTCTGGTAGTATACTATTATAATATATAATATATTATTTTACCTGTTCTCAATAGATGCCTTAAAAATAAATTTTGTAATGTCTGTTGATTAAATAAACTGATTTGATTGATTGATTGATTATATATATATACAGATCAGGTGGTATACAAAAATAATCTTAAATAATTATGTAAAATTTAAGGATTAATTTTATCTCAATAGAGACGAAGATGCAAACTGGAAACTGAATATGGTGATCGAGGTGTTTACAGGACTTATGACCTGTCATTCCCCATTCCACCTTTCTTATGACCACCATGTCTGACAAATTTTTGGAAGTTGTATATATGTTTATATCCAACACCACAATTCACATGTCAGTTTCAATTTACAGACCAGCGCCATCTATAAAACATATGCAAAAGTGAGATGCGAATATAGTGTGACGCACCCAAATCGCTGTTTATACGCGAATTTGTTTTCGATTTTCACAAAATATCTCCGATGTAGATACCCGATAAATTCTGATTATTATTAATATTATTTTTTAAATCAATGCGTAAATATATTATGGAGGAATATCTGAAATCTTAACCTTGTATTTGTAATATTTATAGAGATCTTGATGGTTTTTAGAAGCAACGTGTAGAAGATACCCATCATAGGGAAGGGAGGGTTAATATTTTAAATTAATAATACTGAAAGGTAGCCAACGAGGGGTTAAATAAATTCAAAATTAATTCAGTAAATAAGTATATTGGGGCTTAACCATTATGAAAACATTAATGATACGTTACCAGCTTACATACATTACGATACGCGGTTTGTTGTACGACACGCAACGCTTCAAGATTAATAAGTAAAGCGCTCTATTCGCTAGGGACTCGAATGACTGTGTAGTGAGGACCATCTCGCATGCCTTATTTACTCCCAAACGCTCTAGTCAATATATGAACCTCATACAATAAACACGTCTTATATTGACTCATGTAGGAGCCCGTCATACACTGACAAAAAATTCCTATAACTGGAAGTGCCACGACAGTCCAGTCAAATTAGCGTTTTACCTCGTAATCAGATATAATAAGCTGGAAACTCGTATATACCGTATACATATTTCTATATTTCTTCGTATCCATATTTGTTATTTATCATTTGGGTTCCTTCTAATATGTATGAATTTTTGGTTTCATGTTGTTTTATCTTATCTTTGTAACAAGAATGGACTGCCACACTTTTCTTTCCTGACATATTTCTCTCGACTCCTCAACATTCCTACATCGTGTCATGCACGCGCGTCGGTTTCTCTGACTCCTCACATGGCCGACATTCAATAATTGATTTATTTTATCGTGCCACGTTTTCCTCGGTCTTCCTATAGAGATCTGGTTCCATTTACATCGTTAACATATAATTTTTTTACCATTCTTTCTTCATTCATTCTTTCAATATGTCCAAATCATCTTAATGATCCTTTCATTATTTTGTTCATAATACCATCATTCGCACCGCATTCACTTCTTATATTTTCATTCGACACTCTATCATACACAGAGTATCCACACTTTTTAAAGCATTTTTTTACATTGTCCGTTGTTATAAATCTGCGTGGCTTTGTTAAAAATATCGAATATGCTTTTTTCATTTCGTGCGTGCGCTATAATTAGGAAAAGTATGATTTATTAAAGATAATGTGTATTTAGGAACGCGCCTTACCCACAATCAACTCCTGTTTTGCATCAAGGAGCAGGGTATAGTTAAATTACTACAATTTACAGCTTGCTCGCATGCTATAAATCAGTTCTCGGTTGTCACTAAGATGGTTTGGGGATACGGAAGGAAATAATGAAGAAAATACGAAAAAGCCACTGTGACGGCCGAAACAGTAAGTGTTTTTTGGGATTTTTTTTTACCGGGATAATTAAGGAATATTGGGATTGCGTTTATTTTATTTTATTAAGTGTACATTCAATATATAATAGTTTAAGTTCATTTTTATTGAAAAATATTTAAAAAAGTAACAAAGTTATCAGCGTTGCTGTAGTGTTAAAATTCACGTTCGTATCGATTTCTTGAAAAGGGGTTCTCTGAAAAAATAAAAATAAAATTCATTATAATCTGTATGGGCATAGAGATAAAATGCAGAATTGAGGCAGCAAGAGCTAAACTAACTAACTAACTAACCATCACGCCGTCTCCCCGAAGGGGTAGGCAGAAAGAATGGACTGCCACACCTTTCTTTCCTGACATATTTCTCTCGATTCCTCAACATTCATACATCGTGTCATGCACGCGCGTCGATTTCTCTGACTCCTCACATGGCCGACATTCAATATTTGATTTATTTGATCGTGCCACGTTTTCCTTGGTCTTCCTCTATTTCTGGTACCATTTACATCATTAACATATATTTTTTTACCATTCTTTCTTCATTCATTCTTTCCATATGTCCAAACCATCTTAAGCAAGAGCTACGTTTAATAAAATGAAATCACTCTTCTGCAATTATAACGTAAACTTGAAACTCCGCCAGAGAATGATCAACTGCTATGTGTGGTCTGTTTTATTGTACGGATGTGAATCGTGGACCTTGAAAGTTAACTCAATGAACAGACTGGAAGCATTTGAAATGTGGCTCCATCGCCGAATGCTCAGTTCCCTGGACAGACATGGTTACCAATACCGAAGTCCTGAGGCGAGCTAGAGTCGACAGGGAACTGTTATCAACTATCAAGGTTCGAAAGATCTCACATCTGGGTCATATACTGCGTGGGGAAAAGTACCACCTTCTTCAACTGGTATCGGAGGGGAAAATTGAGGGAGGGAAAAATCGGTTTATAATTGCTCGAGTTATCGAGTTTAAAAAAAATGGAGAAAAACGCGTTTAAAGTTTTTAGTCCATGTTTCTCACTATAAAATCATGTATCTTCTAAAATACGAATATTTATACTTACATCAAACTATCGAGTCCTGGATCATATGATGGTTCTTCCTCTTTATCTCCAGTGGTGTCCTTAACTTTAAAAAAAAAATATTGACCCTTTCCTTGTGATTCTCCCCACTCAGTGACTATCCCCCGTAAGGGTTTAAAAAAATTTAAAGAATGAATGAAGAACGAATGGTAAAAAAAGTTTAAATATAAAATGTAAATGTAAATAGAAATAGAGGAAGACCGAGGAAAACGTGGCACGATCAAATAAATCAAATATTGCAATTCGGCCACGTGGGGAGTCGGATAAATCGACGTGCGTGCTTGAAACGATATATGAATGTTGAGGAAGTGTGAGAAATATGTCAGGAAAGAAAAATGTGGCAGTCCATTCTGCCTACCCCTTCGGATAGATGACGTGATAGTTAGTAAATTAGTTAGTGACATCTGTAATGTCTATGTTTTTTTTTAATATAAATTACTCTACCCTGACACCTCTCTAGATCATCATACAGCAAGTCATACACGCACGTCATTCTTTCAACTTTTAACAAGACCGACCTTTAAAATTCTATTAATTTGGTCTTGCCACGGTTTTCTTAGGTCTTCCTTCTGTCCTGTCTAAATTTAATATTTGATTTTACCACGTTTTTCTCAGTCTTCCTCTATTTTTTGCTCCATTCTTATTATTAATGTAAACTTTCTTTACCATTCTTTCTTCATTCATTATTCTATGTGACCAAACCATCTTAACTGATAATTACTTACGACAACGCCGACATCAATTGTTCTTTGCTCCGTCACGCAGGACCAACCTGCCTTTGGTGATGCCTGTAGGAAGAGCAATTCGGACGTTGAATCTAATCGTCTCGGATTTGGACATTTTCACTGTCAGTGAGGCAGTATTCATAAAAAAATAATTACAAATTCTGGAAAGAGTACTGCCTCACTGACGTCCACATATTTGGGGACCTTCTGATATGTTTGATTTTTTGGTTTCATATTGTTACATCTTTGTCTTTTCTATGTAACACCGTTTTGTGTCCAAATGAGTCGCCTAAATGTTTTTCATTTGTTGTCTCATTTGTGTATTATGTATAAATGAATAAATAAATAATAAATAAACAACCCTTTCATTATTTTGTTCATAGTACTATATTTGCATTTGACACTCTATCATATACAGGTTTACACACATTCGTCTAAGAAATCTCATTACTGCTGCAGTTATTCTACTTACGTCCTTTTGCTTATTTCATGCTTCACATACATACATAAGTGTCGGGACAAGAACACCATCGTGCACTGCCATCTTAGTATTTTTGGATAGACTTTTTGTGTGCACCATTAACTTTGTTACCTACCCCAATCCTTCTTCAATAGCGCGCTTCTTGTATACTCATATGTGACATGCACGCTCATCAAATGTTCCGACATGCATGTCAGAGCCTTTAAGAAATTGATTAATTTTGGTCATACTGTTATCCTTGACCTACCTTGACTTCTTTTTCCATTCACACTGCTTATGTACACTTCTTTATAACCATTCTTCCCTCATACATCTGTTCTATCTTCTTCTTCTTCTTCTTCTTTTTGTCCTGTCACACCTCCGTGGTGCATAGGGCCTCAAGGAATCTTCTCCACCCGACTCTATCGCATGCCTGATGCTTAACATCGTCCCAAGTGAGACCTGCTGCCTTAACCTCGTCCTGCGGGGTTCTTCTCCAGGTGGCTCTAGGTCTGCCTCGCTTTCTCTTTCCCCCCATAGGGGACCAGTCTAGTGCGCCCTGAGCGATGCAAGCTGGGTTCCGTCTCAGAGTGTGACCGATCCACTGCCATTTGTGATCTGGGGAACATTCCCAGAGGCAATGTCCCTTTGCCACCACACGCGTCGCAGGTTGCGGATAGCGATACGGCCCTTTCTTTTGCAAGGGGTTAGCTGCGAATAACCAATAAGCAGCCGCGGACAATGGGGCGGTTCACCGGAGGGGCGCTGGGGAGCCTGTGGCAAGGTATACCCCTACAAAATGGTGTAAAAACTCGATGAAGGTGGACGACAGTGGCGAGCCCATGCCGCCACTCAAATATAAGCATACAGCCTGGAGAGTTGGGCCCCATCAACCCATTAACTAATACATCTGTTCTATAGGTCATCTTTATTTCGATCCGCAAAGTCTTCTGCGATAATAATAATATTATAATATATAAAAATATAAATTGGATAATTTATAGAGCGCCATTTTTATGAATTAATCATCTCAAGGGCGCTGTAGAAAATGCTCTGTTTTATGAACTAGTTAAAATATAAACATATTTAGTATGAGGGCTGTATATGACGTAGTCGATCAACCCTTCTTATCAGGAAAGCATTGTTTGAAAAGTTGCGTTTTGAGTCTTGAGTCTTTGTAAAGGCTTCTCCGCGACTGATTCGTTGGTAATGATTTCCAATTTCATCGGGGTTATACAGGTCATCTAAAGGATATCCTTCATACATCAAAAATTCTGCAAAATTTCTTTTGAATTCCTCGGCAGCATCTGAATTACAAGATAAATGTTCTCCTTGAAATTCCAGCTACGTATTATGGTGCAATTTTAAATTCTTCAACCAGCCTGTGCTCGCCTTAAAAGCCGGACTTATACCTAGCTTCTCCTTCAACTGCAACGCTTTCTCACATAAGTGCAGTGCTGGGGAAAACGAGAGGAGGGCGGAGGAGAAGAATGATGCAACCCACACCCAACATTGTGTAGGTGTGGTGGGGTAAGCTTAGTCATGCGTAGGTCTAACGGTACAGAACGCATCATCATGCGAGATACTCGCTCATGTTAGAGAGGGTTCAGAAAAGATTTCAGAGATATCTCTACATGAAAGAGTTTGGTAGCTATCCATAGCTTTATCCCACTGCATTCCTCTTGGGCATTGGGGACCAATAGTTTGCAGATAAGAAGAGATGGGTGCACACTTACCCACTCTTCAGACTTATCAGGGGATTCTTTAAGAACTCCGTTATCTTGGAGGCTATCCATCTTTATGTTCCAGATGGTTCTTTGACAGCGTCGGCACAGACTGTTTTATCTCCCAGCATGCAGAACCAACCTGCCTCTGGTAATGCCGGTGGGGAGAGCAATCAAACTGCTGAACATGATCGCCTCGGAGATCGACGTCTTTCGTATTCGTGAAAGTACGTTCAGAAGATAAATACTCTTGACTTTGTAGAGTATCTTGTATTCCTAATGTCGAACCATCTCTCATGCGTTGTTTTATCTGTTTTCAATAGATGCCTTAAACTATAATTGTGAGAAAATAAACACATTTGATTTGATCATCTCGGCTAGTCCGGATAATTGACGTTCCGGCTAACTGACGTCCGGACAAATGAAGATCTGCTGTATTACCAAGAGGTCTGGAGTTTTGTATGACGATCAAATATCATTATCAACACAACTTTAAATAACTAACTAATCACCAAGCCGCCTCACCAAACGGATAGGTACCTCAACAATACTAAAAGTATTTAAAATTACATTACTAATAGGACAAGTGCAATTTGAATTTGAATTTCGTTATAATGGAGAGGGTTCAAAAAAATATTCTGAGGTATCTCTACATGAGGGAGAATGATAGTTATCCGTGGCTCTGTTCCACGGCATTTCTTTTGGGAATGCTCGGAACCAATTCTCTACAGCTTCGAAGAGATGGCCATCTCATAACCCATTTCTTTAGATTAATCAGGGGATTTTTCGAGAACTCGGCCGTGACAACAACAACAACAAATCATCACGCCGTTTTTCCGCAGAGGTAGACAGAGAGAATGGACCGCCACACTACTCTATCCTGACGCACCTCTCTAGCTTCCTCCACATTCATACAGCGAGTCATACACGCACGTCGATTCTTCTGACTTCTAACATGACTAACCTTTAAAATTTTATTAATTTGGTCATGCCATGTTTTCCTCAGTCTGTCTCGACTCCGTACTCCATCTACATCATTAATGTATACTTTCTTAACCATTCTTTCTCCATCCATGCGCTCCATATGTCCGAACCAACGCAGCCATACTTTCATAATTTTGTTCATAATATCTTCTTCCGCTCTACATTCCTTTCTTATATCAGCATTTGAGATTCTGTCGTATATCGTTCTACCACACATACTTCTCAGAGACCTCATCTCTACCGCATTTATTCTGCTCTCATCTTTCTTCTGCCAGTTACATGCTTAGCTTCCATACATTAGGGTTGGGACCAGAACTCCATTGTGAATGGTCGTTTTCATTGATAAATTCTTGTTTCCAATAATACGAGGGTTGTCTATAAAATAAGTTTCCCTGTTTGCCACGGGCGCGCGGATCGCTATTACGTGCGATCCGGTAACACTGCATCGTAGCTTGGTCTTCCCCCTCCACATCCCCATCCAGCCGAACTCGGTGCGACGCTCAGTGTCGGTTTGACAGCCGTAAAGAATGGAGCTCCCGATCGCATCGCCGGCATTAAATAGATAAAATAAAATTAAAAAAAGTGTGTGGAGAAACGTGCATGAGTGTTCAAATGGTGCAAAGAATTCAAAGAAGGGCGCACAGACGTCCATGACTAACAGCGGTCCGAGCAGCCATCGGTCAGTGACGAAACGATTGCGAAATTGGAAGCGGCAATGCTGGCAGATCGAAGACTGACGGTTCGGGAGCTTAGCGAGATGATCCCAGATGTCAGCAAGAAAACTATAGACTAGATCCTAACAGAACATTTACACATCCCAGGATGCTTACGGAGGATCACAAACGACGCTCATTGAGAAATTCGGATGGGAGATCGTCCTACACCCACCATACAGTCTGGACTTGGCCTTGAGCGACTACCATCTCTTCCCTGATTTGAAGAAACACCTCGGTGGACCGCATTTTGCAAACGAAGAGGAGCTGGAAGAGGTTCTGAGCTACCTTCACGGCCTGGCGGGAGATTTCTATAACCAGGGAATCAAAAAGATGGTGACCCGGATGAAAAAGTGCATCGAAGCAACGGGGACTATGTAGAGAAATAGCTGAAAGTCTTAGCTTTCCAATGATGTATTGCTCGTTGTAAATAAAAATTGTTTTCATTGTGAAAAAAAATAGGGAAACTTATTTTACGGACAACCCTCGTACATATAAATAAAAAAAAGGAAATTATTTTATCAGATCGGATGGTGGTGTTCTCGGGTAATCATAAATAAAACACCCGATATATTTTAGGGGCATTTAATAACTATTTGCAGGCCTTCTCGATCTTGTCTATCTCGAGGCGTAGCAGCTGCACTTGCAGACGGCTCTCCTCGCGAAGGTGGTCCAGCCTCATCTTGTGGATCTCTCTCCGCTGCTCTAGCTGAAGTCTCTGCAGCTCCAGGACCAGGGCGTTCTCCTTCTTCTTCATCGAGTGCTCCTTCCTCAGGAACTTCTCCTGCAGCTGCACCAGCCGGAGCTTGGCCACGGCCAGCTTGTTCCATAGCTCCGTGATTCGTTTCCGTTGGATCGTACGTGAGTTTGTGCCTAATCTGGAGTATCCTGGAATAGAAAAAAAACGACTTTAAACGGATGAATTTATTTTTTGTTTTTTGAATGTATACAAATATTTGTAGACAAATACTGGATTTTACCCATTGCGGGCTAATCATTTTTAAGGATTAATTGTATCTCAATAGAGACGAAGATGTAATTTTTTTTGGAAACCTAATATTAATAACCTTAATAGATGGCGCTAGTGTAGATTGACCTAAAAAATGTGAAGTTATTTAACATAGTAGCATATATACAAGTTCCAAAAATTTGCCAGACGTGGTGGTCGTAGAAGGGCGGAATGGGGAATGTTGTTAACATAAAGTGATTGCTTAACCCAACCAATGACAGGTCATAAATCCTGTAAACGCCTCAACTACCATATTCTGTTTCCAAAAAAATTTACATCTTCGTCTCTATTGGTATGAATTTATCTTACGATATCTTCCACCTTGAAGATTTCGCGGATAGCCATGTTCCTCACCCTATCTCGAAGAGTTTTTTCTGCTATCATCCTCAGTGTAATGAAATTAGAATTAGAGGTATATCTAATTTCATTTACATTGTTAACATATACTTATTTTTACCATCCTTTCTTCATTCATTCTTTCCATGTGTCCAAATCATTTTAATGTTCTTTTCATTATTTTGTTCATAATGCTTTCATTTGCACCGCATTCACTTCTTATATTTTCATTCGACACTCTATCATACATAGATTTTCCATACATTTGCCTAAGAGATCTCATTTCAAATCAAACCAAATAGCTTTATTTTCTCAAAAGACATTACAAACAGCAAAATGTTTAAGGCATCTATTAAGTACAGGTAAAATATTATAAAAATACAACATAATACCAGGAATGAATTAGAGATGGTTCGACATTAGGAAGACAAGATACATTCTAATGTCAAGAGTATTGGTCTCTTGAACGTACTTTCACTAATATGAAAGACATCGATCTCCGGGGAGACCGCGTTCAACAGACTAATTGCTCTTCCCACCGGTTTCACCAGAGGCAGATTGGTTCTGGTGGCCGGTAGGTAAAACAATCTGTGCTGTTGCTGACGGAGAAATCTATCAGGGACAAAAAGCCCAACACCCTCTAGCACGGCCGAGTTCTAGAAATATCCCCTGATTAATTTAAAGAAATGGGTAATGAGAATCTTCCCATCTCTTCGAAGCTGTAATTTCTACTGCATTTATTCAACTTTCACCATTTTTGGGCAGTTCCATGCTTCTCTTCCATACATAAGGGTCATGTGACAAGAACTGCCATTCTAGCTTTTTTGGATAGGCTTTTGTTTGCGATGACAACTTTAAGTGCACCATTCACATTGTTGCCTGCCCCAACCCTTCTTTCAATATCCCTCTCCACTGGCCCACCCTTTGTAAACATGCTTGCTAAATATACAAATTCATCTTCTTGTTTCAGATTTACACCATTCACGCTTATGTTTCAGACATGAATAAATAAATGGAATTTCCATCTCAACTCACTCGGTGGAGCCTGCATTGTGTTGAAGTTGTGGAAGTACTGCGTTGAATTCGGCAATCAGCGAGTTGTGGCAATGTGGAATCGAATGCCGGTGATCTAAAAAATACAATTGTCAATATTATCATCACTAAAAAAGTTACTAACTCAATCAATTGGAAGCTGTATCATCCAGGGTGATACTATTCAAATCAAATCAAATCAGTTTATTTACTCAAAAGACATTACAAACAGCATAAATGTTTAAGGCATCTATTGAGTACAGGTCAAATATTATAATATATAACATAATACCAGGAATGCATTAGTGATGGTTCAGGAAGGGGCGTTCTACTGAAACTAATCTCATGGTATTCACAGAATACATATCAAAGGTCTTGGATAAAGGTCACCAAGTTGACTGTTCTTATAATGATTTCTCAAAGGCCTTTGATACTGTGAACCATGACATTCTGATAGAAAAGCTATCTCAAATTGGATTCTCCTCTCAGTTGATGATGTTTTTCATTAGTTACCTCGAGGGGAGAAAACAATTCGTCTCATACGGAATTTTTCAATCGGAACCTTTTCTTGTAAATTCAGGGGTGCCTCATTAGACGAATTAGACGGATGAGGAAGAATCTTCGTCTTTTAACTCGATGGTTGCCACGAGAGACGATGTAACCTCAATAGCTGGTAGACAGTAAGCAAGAAATGAGAAAGACAATGAGTGGAAACGTTTGGAAGAGACCTATATCTACCATTAGGGAGATCTAGACTGAGGTAGCACAGTAACAAACTGTCACGACGTTCTCCCGAAGGGGTAGGCAGAGAGAATGGACTACCTCACTACTCGATCCTGACACACATTTCTAGATTCCTCTATTATTATTATACTAACTAACTAACTAACTTACCGTGAAGAATGGAACACCACACTGTTCTGTCCTGACATACGTCTCTCGCTTCCTCTACATTCATAAATCTTGTCATGCACGCACGTCGTTTTTCCGACTCCTCACGTGACCGACATTCAATATTTGATTGATTTGATCGTGCCACGTTTTTCTCGGCCTTCCTCTATTTCTAGCTCCGTTCACGCCGTTTACATATACCTTCTTTACCATTCTGTCTTCACTCATTCTTTCCATGTGTCCAAACCATCTTAATGACCCTTTCCTTATTTTGTTCATAACACTTTCATTCGCACCACATTCACTTCTTATACTTGCATTTGTCACTCTATCATATACAGATTTGCCACACATTCGTCTTAGAGATCTCATTTCTACTGCATTTATTCTACTTTCATCCTTCTTTGCCAGTTCCATGCTTCACTTCCATACATAAGGGTCGGCACAAGAACACCATTGTGCACTGCCATCTTAGCTTTTTTGGATAGGCTTTTGTTTGCGATGACAACTTTAAGTGCACCATTTATTCTGTTGCCTGCCCCAACCCTTCTTTCAATATCCTTCTCCACCCTCCCATCCTTTGTAAACATACTTCCTAAATAAACAAATTGTATTTTAAGTGCGCCGTTTTGTAAAATAAATTACTCCAAGGGCGCACTAGGAAATGACTGACCGAACAGTGCAGTCTTCAAAAGTTTCTTAAATTTAACGTCACTATCCTCATACTTAATACTAACATGGAGGCTATTCCACGCCAACGGACCCGCAACGCTGAAAGCACGATCATAGAAACATGCTTTATTGGTTCTGACTGGAATTGCTATGTTGTTTGCACTTGTTACTACTGATCGGAGTGAACGTTGCCTTTCCGTTGGCATGGGTGTCACGCAGAGGTCCGATATATACGCTGGCGCTCTCTGGTGTCGAGCCTTAAACACTGTCAAACACAATTTATATTTTACTCGCTCTCGGATTTTAGGCCAGTGAAGGTCCTTCAGAAGCAGCGTGATATGACAGTATTCATACAGCATACATTCTACATTCATACAGCGAGTACAAACACACACTAATTTATTGTTTCTTGAACAATGATGTAAAACTCGATATTTAATAATTAATATGAATGAAAACATCAGTTTTCTAGAAGTTTTATTTTATTTTATGGGAATAATAATAATAATAATAAGCTAACATTTAAAGCGCCATTTTTGTGATGTAATCACCTCAAGGGCGCATTAAGACGTGTTATAAATCTAAAAATCTAAATGTGAACGCTGCATCTGATTTTCGCGATCGGTTAGAAAGTATAGTAGAACAAAATATAAATGTTTAAATTGGGTATGAAATATGAAAAAGATGGGTTTTCAGTTTAGATCTGAAATCTGTCGGATCATTTATGCATCTGAGGTGTGAAGGGAGATTGTTCTAAGCTGATGGACCGGCTACCGCGAACGCTCGATCCCCGAAATTTGTACTGGGGCAACGCTTCGGCTCAACTAATCTTCCTATTGCCGAGGAGTTCGCTGAGCGAAGTGTGGATTTCCTTGTATTTAGGCTGTCCGTTATACAGAGTTCAGATATATAAGTTGGTGCCATTCCATGTAGCGCTTTGAAGACTGTCCAGCAGAGTTTATACTGGATTCTTTCTGGACTTTTAAGCCAGTTAAGTTCTTTGAGATTTTGTGTTAAATGGGACTTTTTTGGAATGCCTTTAATGAGTCTTGCTGCTGCATTAAACGCAGAATGAAGTTTGTTTATTTGTTGTTTTGGAATGCTTGCATAAATTCCATTACAATAATCAAGTCGTGACACAACAAAGGAATGACATGTTTCACCCTTCTAAGGCATTATCAAATTTCATTTGATAATGCCTTAGAAGGGCAAAACATGTCATTCCCTTAAAATATAATATAATAAAACTTCTAGAAAATAGACGTTTTCATTCGTATTAATTACAAACACACACGTCAAATAAGACTTCTAACATGACCGACCTTCAAAATTTGATTAATTTGGTCATGTCATATTTTCCTTGGTCTTCTGTGACTCCGTTATCCATTCACATCATTGACATAACTAACTATCTAACTAACTAATCATCACGCTGTTTCTCCGGAGGGGTAGGCAGAGAGAATGGACCACCATACCATTCTGTCCTGACATACCTCTCTAAACTAGATTTTTCCAACTTTGTATGTGGCCGCCTTTCAGTATTTAATTAATTTGGTCATGCCATGCTTTCTTCAGTCGTCCACGGCTTCGCTTTCCACTCAAACTGCTTGTATACAACATTTTAACCATTCTTCTCTTGTCATTCATTCCATATGTCCAAACCATCTCAGGGATCCTTTGTTAATTTTACTTATGACGCAATCATCCGCCTTACATTTCTTCCTTATCTCGTCGTTCGGTATTCTATCATATATCGTTTTCTCACACATTCTTCTCAGTGATCTCATTTCTATGGCATTTATCCTACTTTCATGATGCAATACATTTTTTCATACAATTTCATTTTTAGTTCATACATGCGTTCCATGTGTCGAAACCAAAGCAGTGAACCTTTTATAATTTTGTAATACTTTCTGAATTATGTTCATAATAATTTATTTTAATAATTGAGTTGTAAAAAATAAATTATTTATTTAAAAAAATATATTTAAATATTCAATTGTTTGAACGCCTTAAATAGATAATCAGGCCACGTTCAATGGCTTTGGTAAGGTTTGGTAACTCTGTAGGTACCTACATAAATTTCTTTTTTTCTATTAAATGTACAATTGCGTGGAATAACTCAAAAGCCGCAAATAGCGCAACACTTCATAAAACAAATGAATTGCAATGCAACAAAGAACTAAAATAGAGGTGTTTATTTAGCAGACTACTGGATATCGATCAGCACAATCAACAATCATCAAAATAAAACCATTAGCCTACAATATATTAAGTCTCGCCTGCAGCGGTACAATCTACGACAGTTTTGAATATAATGGCATACGTACGGGTTATGAGGCATTAATGTTGGTAATCCATTGTGAAAATTACGATATTTTACACAAATAAATCAAGATTTCACGTAAATAAAAATAATTAAACCAAAACGGCTGTCAATGACAGCTGTAGTGTTGCCAGAAATTCATGTTGTGTTCTGCGTTACAATTGTGTAAAGCACAAGCAAGTACTTAAATCGTAAAAATGGGCTAAAATTAAAATTATTCCAGAAATATGTAAATCCTCTTTATTTTATTTATTTTTAAGATATTCACAAACGACATATTTTTAATGTGAGTAAATTATCATGGCTATGTACATAAATCTATAAATTATGTCATTCCTAATTGTTAATTCATATAATAGTTTCCAGGAGCTCTGTTTTGTTTAAAAATATATTTTACTTTGTATTGTGCTTATCAAATAAATTTACATTTCGGCGAGACATGAGGGAAATGCGTAGTTTAAATGTGTCCTGTGTCTTTCTTGTTTTTCTTTAATCACAACCCCAGTAACGTAAGACCCGCATGTGCGAGGGACGGGCCTAGGGATTGATAGAACGAAGCTGACGAAAGGCGACGTCCACCTATCACCTACCTTGTACAGCTTCGGGAAAGCGATGGGAGTCCCTTTGAAGTCCCTATGAATTAAAGAATTGTTAACTAATTAACTAACCATCACGCCGTTTCCCCGGAAGAGTAGGCATAGAGGGTGCAGACCACAGCTCTCTTTTAATTTTTTATTGCACAGTTATAATTTGTGTTTCTTTATAGTTACATTTCATGATAAAGTTCACAATATAACATTTTATGTAAGATTGTTATACCTACTGGCCGTCAGAACCATCCTGCCTCTGGTGAAACCGGCGGGAAGAGCAATCAGTCTGCTGAACATGATCTCCTTGGAGATCGCCATCTTTCATATTGACTTTTGAGAATGTCTTGTCTTCTCAAAGTCGAACTATTTCCAATGCGTTCCTGGTATTTTACATGTTCTCAAATAGATGCCTTAACCTTATTCTCGTGGTTACAATCCTGCGGAAAGCCTTACTAGTTCCCTCCACTCCGTTCTGTCTCCAGCCAGTCTTTTCCTCTCTGTGTAATTGCCACAGCGTATGTCTCGTATCACTTGGTCCATGTAGATGTCTCTTGGGTGGGCTCTGAAATTTCTGCCTTAAACCATTCCTTTTGCAATAGTAATAAACTATACATATTTTTATAGCGTTTTTTTTATTTGATTTTAGGTTTTTAATTATTTACTTAATAAAAATTATTGTTTATCCATTTGGTTCATGAATATATCCCTGTCCCCCGTTTTATTAAGTCATCGAATTTCGTGTCTTCAATATATGAAATCTAATTTACAACCGTTTTACAAAAAAAGAAATGAAAAAAGTTTTTCAAGAAATCAATTTTATCCAATATTATACTTAAAATCCCCAATAAAATGTGAGTGGAAACTAATTGTGACTAATTTTAATACTTTTCATTCGTAGATATGTACTTTTAATAATAAAGTCTTCAATTGAAACATAACAAACTTGTATCCAAAGGTTGCCCATCCCGATTCTCATATACTCAATTTTGAATATATTCCATACATTTCATATTTTTCTACTGCGGTATCCCCAAATAATATCATATCTACCTGAATTATACATTGTAATTCAGTAAAGGCACCAAACAAAAATGTCTAAGCGTCACTTTGAATTTCTGTTTTATTGCATACTTTAAACCGAACGTCTTGTCGAGTGCGCCATCTTTTATAGGGCGTCATTTAAAAATCGGATCAATTTTTTATGACTATGTGCGGCTTCGGCATTCCTGTCAAATGTGATTTCTGTGGGTGATTTCTTTGATTGTCGCGTCTTTTAATATTTGTGAGCAAAATCGATATTTATTCCGTGACCGGAGTGCCCGAAATTACCAGCTAATCTCGTAAAATAAAACATCTCATTAATATTTGACAGCCGCAAATAGTAACAAAGTTGCAAGGCTAGATTAATACATTGACACGATGGATCATAACAGGTATTATTTTATTCTATTTTCAAATATTTCACTTTAAGCGGGATTCATTTGTTTTATCCCGCCTTCCTGACAGTTTTGCCATCATTTTAACGGCATATTATCTAAAATTATTTAATTTTAAAACGTAAACAAGGTGAGAATATTTAGCCACTATGTTGTGTAGCATCTTGTATATGATTAAATCATACTTTGTATTGAAGCGATACAAAATTTCACCTTGCTTTTGAATTAAACATCGAGTTTTTTGCCGTATTCTTGCGTGTTTTATCTTATTATTGCTTTAAAAGGAATACATTTATGGAAATATATTGGTAATGTAAATAAAAAAAAACATTTTTATTGGGTCGTGTTCTATTTTATTTGATTGTACTATTAATACGATAATATATTCAACAATTTCTCTCAGTGGACTCAAAAAACTTTGCTCTTGGCAATTTCATATTTGCTTCTAGCATTATTTCTTTTGTACTTATTTTAATTATACATGATTTAAGTAGTGATTTTGTAGTATTTAGCTAGGTATACAGTTTTTATAGATGATTTAAAATTACTTTTAAATAGATAATTTGGTTTGGGTAAGCAGTGTAGGCCACCTAACTTATCCCAATGTCTAAAGTATTAAATATAAAATAAATATACTTTTTTAAGTAATATTACAGTTTTTTTTTAATATAAATATTAATTAACTAACCATCACACCGTCTCTCCGGAGGACCAGGCAGAAATAGTGGACTGCCACACTGTTATTTTCTGACATACTGGCTTCCTCAATATATATACATTATGTCATCCATGCACATTGATTTCTCCGAATCCCCACATAGCCGACATTTAATATTTGATTGATTTGATTGAGCCATGGTTTTCAAATCAAATCAAATCAGTTTATTAACTCAAAAGACATCACAAACAGTAAAATATTTAAGGCATCCATTGAGTACAGGTCAAATATTATAAAAATACAACATAGTACCAGGAACGCATTAAAGATGGTTCGACATTAGAAAGACAAGATGCTTTCTAAAGTCAAGGGTATTTGTCCCCTGAACGTACCTTCACTAATATGAAAGACGTCGATCTCCGAGGAGACCGCGTTCAGCAGATTAATTGCTCTTCCCACCGGTGTTACCAGAGGCAGGTTGGTTCTGGCGACAGTAGGTAAAACAATCTATGCTATTGCTGTCGGAGAAATCTATCAGGACAAAAAGACCAACACCCTCTAGCACGGCCGAGTTTTCGAAATATCCCCTGATTAATTTAAAGAAATGGGTAATGAGATGCCAATCTCTTCGAAGCCGTAAAGAATTGGTTCCAAGCATTCCTTAAAGAAATGTCGTGGGATAGAGCCACGGATAACTACCATACTCCCTCATGTAGAGATACCTCAGAAATCTCCCTTCACACCTTAGATCCGACAGATTTAAAATCTAAGTTGAAAACCCATCTTTTTCATATATCATACCCAATTTAAAACTTGTATATTTGGTTCTATAATACTTTCTAACTGATCGAGAATATCAGATGCAGTGTTCATATTAAGATTTTTAGATTTAAAACACATCTTAATGCGCCCTTGAGGTGATTACATCACAAAAACGGCGCTTTAAAAGCTAGCATATTATTATTATTATTACTATTGTTCTATTTTATCTTTCAGTGAAACCGACCATAGCGTGGAAGATGTGGCTAACGATAAGGAGGACCTGGACGATGAAGACGAAGACGCCGTAGTTAACGCTAAGAAGAAAGACAAGAAAGGAATCAAGAAAACCAAACCACTATTCCAGGTTCAAACATATTTTAGTTTAATCAATCAATCAATGCCCATTGCCCGTGTATATGAGCATAAGGAACACAAAAAATATCTAGTATTCTAATGTGTAAAGGCAACAAGCCGTAACTTAAGTTGCGGCTGTTTGGCGTAACACGGCTCAAAGCATTCTTATAACTGGCCTCTATCATATACAATCACAGATTTTTCTCTATCTCTTTCCTTTACTGAGATATTCACTATCCCAATAGCCGCAAAATTGTATTAATTTGATACATGTTTTGGCAAAAAGCATCATTTTAAGTTGCTGCTTTTTACCACGGCACAGCCAAAACTTGCGGCCTTTTGCTGCGACACAATATGTATCCTGGCAAATGACAGCAACTTAAATTGCGGCCCATTACCAAATTATTTGTGCGACGGTCTAGCTAATATGTGGCGGCAAAACACATTTTCTTTAATAATATGAAGCTTACTATACTTTTATGGCAAAAACACGTCTTAATCATTTCTAAGAACTGTATTCTTACTTTTAAAACTTAGTTTGCTTGATAAAATATAGCAAAAAACAAAATAAAACTATAAACCCTGAAAACTACTATTTTTAACTTGCGGCTATTTGCCTTTGCACATTAGTATTGTCTTCTTTGCCACCTGATGTGGCTAAATAGTCCTATCCTTGAAAGACAGACCTTAGTTGGCATCAATTATAAAAACCATACCGTCATACGATCTGCATTTAATAAAATTAGAACCTTTTGCAACGATAATATTAACTTGAAACTCGGACAAAGAATGATTAAATGTTATATATGGTCTGTTCTACTATACGGCTGCGAAACCTGGACTCTAAAAGTGAATGTAATGAACCGGTTGGAGGCGTTCAAGATGTGGATATACCGCAGAATGCTCCGTATACCGTGGACCGATAGGGTCAGTAATGCAGACGTACTACAGAGAGCCAGAGCCAATAGAGAGCTGTTGTCCAGTGTGAAAATTAGAAAGGTCTCATATTTGGGTCATGTGCTAAGGGGAGAAAAATACCACCTCTTTCGACTGATATTAATGGGTAAAGTGGAGGGACATTGGAGAGTTGGTAGAAGGCAGCTGTCCTGGCTGTGGAACACTAAAGAGTGGATAGGAATTACAAGAGTTCAGAACCTGTTCCAAGTGGCGCAGGACAGAGTTGCCTTTGCTGTAGTGATCGCCAACGTTGGGGGGACCTGACACGGCACCGAAAGAAGAAGATAAACTAACTAACTAACCATCACGCCATCTCTTCGAAGGGGTAGGCAAAAAGAATGGACTGCCTCACTTTTCTTTCCTGACATATTTCTCTCGCTTCCTCAACATTCATACATCGTGTCATGCACGCGCTTCGATTTCTCTGACTCCTAACATGGCCGACATTCAATATTTGATTTATTTGATCATGCCATGTTTTCCTCGGTCTTCCTCTATTTCTGGTTTCATTTACATCCTTAACGTATGATTCTTTACCATTCTGTCTTCATTCATCCTTTCCATACCAAAACTGTCCATGTCCAAACCATCTTAATGATCCTTTCATTATTTTGTTCATAACACCATCATTCGCACCGCATTCACTTCTTATATTTTCATTCGACACTCTATCATACACAGAGTATCCACACATTCGTCTAAGAGATCTCATTTCTACTGTATTTATTCTACTTTTATCCTTCTTTTGCCAGTTCCATGCTTCGCTTCCATACATAAGGGTCGGTAGAAGAACAAAAATTTTAAAATTTATATCAATGAACTAAAAATTCCTACAGGTAGTGGCAGAGCTACCCATCGAGTTTGACTTCACCCCTCCGAACCCAGAGGTGGACAAGCACACTTCGGAATCGGATCCCGACGACCCGCCCTTCCGGCCGGAGGGCCCCCCGCCCAAGAGGGCCCGCAAGATGACCACCCCTCAGCGCAGCCGCAACGTGCCCGAGAGGCCGAGGCCCATAGCGGCGCCGGCGCCCCCGGACCCGCTCTCCATAGTGCAACCGCCCCGGGTGCAGAATAATAACAAGTCTCCTAAATATCTACCACCACCTACAAGTAAGTATGATAACGTAATTATTAACCCTTACCACTCCTTTGTGGAATGCCAGCCGACATGGCTGTATGTACGCTACAACTCAGTTGTCGGCTGGCGGCCCACAAGACACGACTTGCGCGCGCGGTGTATTTAGCGCGCAAAACTTGACACGTGTCGTTGTTTCTTGTGATTATTCGTTAAAAAAACATTTAATTTCACGTTTTAATAAGATTTTGACTGTTTTCCGTGTTTATTTTACTATAAAATCTTCTTCTTCTTCTTATTTGCTAGCCTTCTTCCCTCCACTGCTGGATATAGGCCTCTTCCAATTTCTTCCACTCGTCTCTATCCTGCCCCCTTTGTATCCAAGATTTTCCAACCCTTTTGATAATATCATCGGTGGCCTTCCGACACTTCGCCTATTTTTCCATGGTCTCCAACTGAGTATCCTGGGTGCCCATCTGTTGCCACCCTGTCTAGCCAAGTGTCCAGCCCATTGCCATTTCAATTTTGCCACTCGGTCCATGACGCCAGCCACCCTGGTGCGGCGTCTGATTTCTTCATTCCTTATGCGGTCACGCAAGCTCAAACCAAGTATCTGTCTTTCCATGGACCTCTGTGTACACTTGAGCCTGTGGACACTTTTTGCTGTAAGAGTTGTCGTCTCTAGTCCGTATGTCATCATGGGCAGTATACACATATCGTAGACCTTTCTTTTGAGACAAACCGATATTTCAACATTTTCAAAGACATGTCTCAGTTTACCAAAGGCAGGCCCAACCCAGTCCAACTCTTCGACTATAAAATAATCCTTGCAAATTCAAATAACCTAAAATGGCGGGAACTTGGCGTGATACGTCATGCGGAGGAGCGATTAGAGTACAAGCCCCACTTCATTGCGAAACTGAATAAAGGTTCTAAAGACTGCACTGTGTGCAGTAACAGAAAGATTCCACGGGGAAGACGGGAAACAGTGTGGTTTTGTGAGACCTGTTCCAGAAAACCTGGTCTCCATCCTGGAGATTGTTTTAAAAAGTACCATACTATGCAAAACTATAAGTGGTCCATAATGTTTTTTGTAAATTGTTAAAAAAAGAATAAATCATTACAAATGAATTTATTGTAACTACCTATCAATAAATTAATATTTTGACATTATTTAAATTAGAGTTGGCTGACAAACAAGATCAAAAAATAATGGAGTGATCTTACCAATGATAACTTCATTTTTGTCAGTGTTGTTTCTTCTTCTTCGCTATCTTCACGTGCATCCTCAGCATTATGTCTTAAATTCTAGTGCTAGACGTATGACGTGATTATCATGGCTACCAAAAATTGTTTACATTCGGCGACACTTTATAATTTAAGCATGTATAATATTAACAGGACGTTTTTAATTTTTTTACATTTGATTGGATTTTTAGTCCGTTATATCTGAAGTTCGTTAAATAGAGGTCCGTTATATCGAGGTTTTACTGTACTGTACAACTCATTGGTCCGAAGTGTGGTTTGATGATATGGAGTCCCCATGAGGTCATGTTAGCGAGGGTTCACTGAGATATCTATACATGAGTGAGTTTGGTAGCTATCTGTGGCTCTATCCCACCGCATTCATCTTGGGCATGCTAGGGACCAATAGTCTACAGGTAAGGAGGGATGGATTTACCCATTTCTTCAGACTTATCAAGGGATTCATTGAGAAATGTTTTTTTCTGTTTTGTGAGATTGGGACAAAGAAGTGAAAAAGAAATTAAATTAAATTAAATGTAGCCTGGGGTCCCTCGTGCTTTTTTTGGAATGTTCCATTCCCCAGTTAACGTAAATCGTACATGGACAGGCCTAGGAATTGCGTGAGAAAAGCTGACAAAAGGGCATCGCTGCGTCCTATAACAGCAGTTGGTAATTTTCAATGTTTAAAATCTTCATACATTTCCAGTTAACCGGTATCCCTGCGGGTTCTGCGACACCGTCTTCACGGACATCAGCTTCCTGGAGCGCCACCACAAGCGCTGCAAGGCCAAGCGGGCCGCCGAGAGCACGGGCGGAGGGGGCGGAGCCCGCCCGGGCCCCTCCCTCCGTCCTCCCACCACCGCGGCCACCGTCGTCCCCGGCAACCGCCAGACCTACTCGTGCGACCAGTGCACCTTCACGACCAAAAACCCCGAGCACCTCCGCTACCACAAGCCGATACACAACGACGACAAGTATTTCGCCTGCGAGGAATGCAAGTTCACCTGCAAAGAACTGGACCAGTTGAATAACCATAAAAAAATTCATTCCGGTTATAAAGAATTCACGTACGTGCAAGACGGTTTTAATGCCGCTAGTAAAACGGATCAAGCCGCCGCCGCTAACGATGCCAGCAGCGATCAAGAAGACCCTGACGGTAAAACGTTCTCTTGCGATCAGTGCTCGTACACCAGCACGAGGCCCGGCTACCTCGTCATGCACAAGAGGATCCACGTCCGAGAGAAGCCGTACGAGTGTCTGGACTGCGGCTACAAGTGCACGAGACTGGCGTACTTCAAGAAGCACCGCGCTACGCACGCGATCGACGTGCAGACGCTCTCGTGCGACCGCTGCAGCTTCTCTTCGACTAGCCGCATCGTCTTCGAGGCGCACAAGCAGTGCCACAAGGCGTGAGAGGTGTAACACGCTCGCGTGCGTAAGTTTGCTAATTAATTGACGTGTCAGTTTATAGCCGATAAGTGTAATCTTAATATCAAACGATCGTTTAATCCGGGTTTCCCAAACGAATGTTCCGCGAATAACCGGTGTTCCACTGTATCTGAATAGATATTACGTGATTTGTATAGGTTTTATAACACTACAGCACATTAAAAGATTTTCTACTTCATATTGAAATAGAATCATAATCAATCTTCACATTTGTCTTGTCAACATTGAAAAATGTGTATTTTTTAACCACCCTACCTATTTGAACGTACGTGATACGTTCACTTTGACTGTACCATTCTACGATATCCCGTATCACGTACGCGCTTGAGAAAAAGTAATGTACCTAAAATGTACAAACTGTTAGGGATACGCGCGTGTGCCAACAACACTCGAGTACAAGTCTTCATAAATATGATAGTTTTACAAGGGGCAGGCCAAGTGTGCGGCCGAGTATTTGACGTTTCGTGATTTAAAAAAATTAAATTAAAATATAATTAAATTTCATTAATAAAAACCTGCTTGTTTTTTGCACGTTTCTCGGAAAATAACCCAAAGGTAGGGCGGTTAATTAATAAGTGTTGTGTTAAAATTTAAGGGATTGCGAAGTGTTTCATTGCAGAGAAAGTTTGGGAAACCCTAGTTTAATATTTTAATTTTTTTTATGTATATAAATATGACATTTTAAATCAAGGGTACTTTTCAAAAAACAGGTGAAATTAAATTGCTTTCGTACGAAGCACTTTTTCATTTGTGGTGTGGCATTTTTTTTTAATTTTTAAAAACACTTGTGTAATTTGTTTCTACACCATTTTATTTGTTTTTAGAACTTCATCAGTTTTTTATTTTTTCATTTTTGAGTTTATTTTTCTCGATATGTTTAGAAGGTTATACACCTAATTGAGGACATATGGAACGAATTAATTAGGGAATGGTTAAAAAGATAAAGTAGTGTAAATGGACTAAGAAATTGAGGAATACCAAGGATTTAATTGAAGACTAGTGGAAAAATGGTATGACCAAATTATTCAATTACTGTAAGGTAGCCATATTTGAAGTCGGAACAATCGACGAGCGTGTGTGAATGTAGAAGAAGCGCGAGAGAGTACACCTACATCGTATCATGATATATCGTTCTCGACGACTTGTCAACACAACTTTTTTTTATCATATATTTAGTGTGCTTTCACTTGTGCTCAACGTCGACTTATTTCGGCAGCTTTCTGTCCATCTTCTGGTCTATAATATATAATAAAAAAGAAATTTCATTCAATTCATTATTTAAAATGAACTTCTACCAAGAAATTTCAATTAAAAATATGAATTATTTACAACATTTTGAATGTATTCAAATATTTGTAGACAAATACTGGATTTTAACCATTGCAGGTTAATCATTTTTAAGGATTAATTGTATCTCAATAGAGACGAAGATGTAAATTCTTTGGAAACTGAATATGGTGGTCGAGGCGTTTAAATCAAATCAGTTTATTAAATTAATAGACATTACAAACAGGAAAATGTTTAAGGCATCTATTAAGTACAGGTAAAATATCATAAAAATATTACAACAAAGTACCAGGAACGCATTAGAGATGGTTCGACATTAGGAAGACAAGATACTTTCTAAAGTCAATAGTATTTGCCCCCTGAACGTACTTTCACTAACATGAAAGACGTCGATCTCCGAGGAGACCGCGTTCAGCAGACTAATTGCTCTTCCCACCGGTGCCACCAGAGGCAGATTAGTTCTGGCGGCCGGTAGGTAAAACAATCTGTGCTGTCGGAGATATCTATCGGGGACAAAAAGACCAACATCCTCCAGTACGGCCTGGAACTTATGACCTGTCATTGGTTGGGTTAAGCGATCGCTTTATGTAATACAACATTCCCCATTCCGTCCTTCTTACGAACACCACGTCTGACAATTATTTTTGAATTATTTAAATAAAATTATGTAAAAACAATTTACGCAAGTGTTTTAAATTATTTTTAAGAATGTAAAAATAGTTTATTTTTATGATTTTTTATGTTATTATTTTATTTTTATTTTTAAAGAAATACAGCTTAACACTGAAGTGCGTCATGATTCTAATATGAATCAACTGAAGTATTTCTCTATATTTTTATGACAAAAATAGTAACTCGCACGCTGTTGTTAATATTGACTTGCTGAAATTTGTGGGTACCCTATGAAATTTAAAAAGACATTTGGATATTATTTGTTTCAAACATCACGCCGTTTCATCGCAGGGGTAGGCAGAGAGAATGGACTGACACACCTCTCTGGTTTCCTGCTTTACAGTAGAACTCAAATTATCCAAACTCCGATTATCCAAATCTTTTTCAGAACTTTATTACGCAACTTGGCTGTAAACACAGCATCGTCAGCAGCCCACATCTCGAAAGCATCAATTTTGGACCTGTCTGATGTTCGTATACTCTAATATTAGAAAAAATAATATATATATGAACGCTTGGACAAGCGAAAGCTTCTGGAACCTTGGGGATCCAAGACCCTTTTCGATGACATTCAATGACACTAACTAACTAACCATCACGCCGTCTCTCCGATGGGGTAGGCAGAAAGAATGGACTGTCATACTTTTCTTTCCCGACATATTTATCTCGCTTCCTCAACATTCATACATCGTGTCATGCACGCGCAACGATTTCTCGATCGTGCCACGTTTTCCTCGGTTTTCCGATTCTATTTTTAGTTCTATTTGCATTGTTAACATATATTTTTTTACCATTATTTCTTCATTCATTCTTTCCATGTGTCCAAACCATCTTAATGATCCTTTCATTATTTTGTTCATAACACCATCATTCGCACCGCATTCACTTCTTATATTTTTATTCTACACTCTATCATACACAGAGTATCCACGCATTCGTCTAAGAGATCTCATTTCTACTGCATTTATTCTACTTTCATCCTTCTTTTGCCAGTTCAATGCTTCGCTTCCATACATAAGGGTCGATACAAGCTGCCATTTAAGCTCTTTTGGATAGTCCAAGACTCCCGACCATAAAGGAATATGGAGAAAACAAGGGTTTGAACCAGTCTCGTCTTGGGCTTGTTGGAGATACTTTTGTCTTGCCATATCTTGGTGTGCTTTGTAATGGCAATTTCAGCCATTTGGGTTCTGCTTCAAATCTCCATCTCACATCCCCCCTGGTCAATTATCAGCGATCCAAGATAGACAAATTCATTCACTACTTCTAAATCTGAGAGAAGGCCAGTGTTGGTAAATTGGTTAGCTCTGCTCATTAGCTATCAGGGTGCAGAATCACGTGACAATAAGATGCCGATAGATTAGCTACCTATCACATGTCACGAGAATCAATATGATAGCTTTACACTTTACATGGATTTGGCTCGCACTGTAATGATGTGAAGAGCGATTTAACAAAATAATAATAATATATTTTTAAATCCTGTCTGCGTATAACCTCATCTTCTTCTTCTTAAAGTGCCCTATCAGGTCCCCCCGACGTTGGCAATCACTCTGGTAAACTCTTCCCTATCCTTGCTGTCTGGAATAGCTCCTCCACAGTTCCGATTCCCGTCCATTCCCTCACATTGCGCAGCCAAGAGATCTGCCTTCTCCCTGCCCCCCTGCGGCCCTCTATTTTTCCCTTCAATATTAGATGCAGCAGGCGACATTTTTCTCCTCGTAGAACGTGACCCAGATATGAAATCAGACGGCTCTCTATTTACTCCTGCACGATTCAGGACTTCTGTGTTCGTAACTCTGTCTGTCCATGGGATCCTGAACATTCTTCACAAATGCCTCTAACTGGTTCATTGTACTTACTTTTAATGTCAATGTCTCACACCCATATAACAGAACAGACCACACATAACACCTTAACATCTTGTGTCTTAGTTTTAAGTTGACATTGTCATTGCAAAAGAGTGACTTCATTTTGTTAAATGCTGTTCTTGCTGCTTCAATCCGACATTTAAACTCTACATCTGGGTCAAGGGTGTCTGTAAGCATGCTGCCGAGGTATCTGAACTTTTCCACCTTTTCAACATTGTAACCGTTCAGTTGCATCACCGAATCAGTATGATCCAGTCGTCCGAATGTCATCCACTTAGTTTTACTGACATTAATAGCTATATAACCTCAAAAATTGATTTAAATATTGTGAATCTTTCGGTAAACAATGTATGCGTTTTAAAATGGTTGTTCAATCCCAAGGGATGAAAGAAGGATTTTATATTTCTGTATTTGTGTCAACGGAAAATTCTTTTTATACATCGACCGATGCAAATGCATCAATTTGTTTTTTTTAATACATAATTTCTTTCATTCCTGACTAATTGTGACTTTGTAAAATATTATTTAAATATTTATTTTCATATATTCTGTATATAAATGTTTGTAATTTCGCAGGAAACGGCCAATTGCGATAAAGTTCAAAATGAAATGTAATATTTGATCAGAGATGGTATTATTGTTGACATCAGATGTCCATGGAAGACTGTTCTTCATGTTTATGGGTCCTCATTTGGCTATACAATTTGTTAATCGATGTATGATTAAGTGTATAGAATTCCATAATTGTGTTATTAAAATAAACAAAAGTTGTTTAAAAATAGAAGAAATAAAAATTCTATAAATGATATGAAATATTCACGACACGTGTTTCATCTTATGAGGACATCTTCGAGTGTGCAGGCTTAAATATAATGTCCCCGCCACTTCTACACAGATTATTTGTGGAAGTGGTTAACAATTCTAGGTGCATTGTTAGTTTAATTTCTGGGTATTTCTGTGGACAGTGATTGGCTGACTCTTTTCATAACAGGATTCTAAAAATTCTATAAATGATATGAAATATACTTCTCACTTCCACAAATAATCTGTGTAGAAGTGGGGGGGACATACCCCAAAGCCTATATAAGTAAAACATTATATTTAAGCCTGCACACTCGAAGATGTCCTCATAAGATGAAACACGTGTCGTGAATATTTGATATCACTTATAGAATTTTTAGTTATTCTATTTTTAAACAACTTTTGTTTATTTTAATAACATTATACAATTTGTATTTTCGACACTTCATCAAACGAATTATATCTCTTCTAAATTTTTTAATTGTATCTCAATAGAGACGAAGAAACAAACTGGAAACTGAATATGGATGATCAAGGTGTTTACAGGACTTATGACCTGTCATTGGTTGGGTTAAGCGCACGCTTTATGTAATTACAACATTCCCCATTCCACCATTGTTATTATGATCATGCATGATACATATTAGGAAGTTGTATATATACGTTAGTGGGTGGATTGTATAGATTAATCTTAAAAAATTAATTAGTACAATCAAATCTACATAGATGGCTAACTGGAACTGACACGTGAAGATAGGTATGGATTTGGAGTATATATACAACTTCCAAAAATGTATCATGCATGATCATAATAACAATGGTGGAATGGGGAATGTTGTAATTACATAAAGCGTGCGCTTAACCCAACCAATGACAGGTCATAAGTCCTGTAAACACCTTGATCATCCATATTCAGTTTCCAGTTTGTTTCTTCGTCTCTATTGAGATGCAATTAAAAAATTTAAATTAACCACCCACAGGTGAAAATCCAGGATTCGTATACAGATATAAGTATACATTTCACAAATATTTATATCTCTTCTTTCTCTCGCAATCGTGGTGGAATGTTTGCCCGACTTGTGTCATTTCCAGGGGCACCGTATGTTAATAATAACACCACATGTGGAGCCAACTTCCTTGCTAGTCGTTCTAATAATTATTTTGACGACCACTTGCAGCAGATGTAATGTGAATGTAACTATAGATCGATGACAACTGAGAAGATCTGACTTGCCAATTGGCCGTTGCCTGCTTGACTACTAGATAATAAAATGAACGCAACGTACAAAACAATTCATAATGTAATTAGCAACTTACACATGCGTGCCTTACGTAGCTCGTAACAAAGTTATATATGTAGCCAATTTGAGTTGTCTATGGTGGATAGTGTTTATACCTTTAATATCAGAATTAAGGGGGCATATAAGTTTAAAGTGACATTTTTTTTTTACTGATTTTCATGATTTTTTTTGGTAAAGATGGGAAACATATAATTTATTAAAACTTTGTTGAATATGGTTGATCAAGGTGTTTAAAGGACTTATGACCTGTCATTGGTTGGGTTAAGCGCACGCTTTATGTAATTACAACATTCCCCATTCCACCTTTCTTATCACCATGTCTGACAAATTTTTGGAAATTGTATATATGTTAAAGTCCAACGCCAGAATTCACATGTCAGTTTCAATGCGCCATCTATGAAGATTTGATTATATATGTTAATCTCTAAGATTACTCTATATAATCTTCATACTAACGCCATCTATGGAGATTTATGTTTATTAAGCACTAAGCAGAACATCTTTTTAACACAATGTGAAAGGCTACCCCGCCATTAGCGCATTGTTAGAAGCTGCCTGGAGATGTCACTCCTATGTATATGCCAAACTTTGACCAGATATAAATCATGAATTGATAACCCGCAATGGGTGAAATCCACTATTCGTATACAAGTATATGTATACATTCCAAAAAAATATTTTTTTATTCCATTTTTCTTACTATAAAATCATGTATTTTCTAAAATACTAGTATTTATACTTATATCAAACTATCGAGTCCTGGACCATATGATGGTTCTTCCTCTTTATCTCCAGTGGTGTCCTTGATTTTTTTTTTTAATTTTATCGACCCTTTCCATGCGATTCTCAGCAGCTTTCACCCGGTTAGCGCAAGACAGTCTGTCCACTTACTCTCATTAAAATGAACGCAAATCATTCAATTTTCGGAATTTGACCTCAAATTTTATACTTCTTCTTCACTTTTGGTAGACTCAGGAGTCTGTTATTTCAAGCGGGTCCTTTTGAGACGCTGAACTCCAGCTTTCTCTCCACCGTTTCGGGGTCGTCCTGGTCGGCGTTGTCCGTTTGGCGTTCCATGAAGAGCTATGTATGGTATCCTATTTGAGCTCAGTCTTGCCAGCTATAGCGCGGGGCGTTTTCATCTCGGTTGTCCTGAGCATGCTCTTTGTCTTGACAGTGTCTGCCCTCGATTCAATGCCATATGTGAGGATTGGTCGCACACAGGTCTTATAAATGCGTACCTTGCTATCGGTCCTCATGTCCTTGTTTCTCCATATGACATCTTTCAGGCAGCCTGCAACCGCTGCAACCCTATCCACCTGTGACCTTACTTCTCTGGGGAGGTCATGAGAGCTAGTTACTTCGCTTCCGAGATATCTGAATTGGTCCACCTGTTCAATTTCCTCCTGGCGTACGGAGACTTTGCATCTCAGTTGATTTTTTAAGCTTAAACTCGATCATGTAGGGTTTAAATTAAAATCAAAAAATAAACCACCCAGTCACAGTGGGTATACCGCTTAATGGCCACGTCTTTGTTTTGCCATATTGTGGAATTTAGAACACCAGAGATTGCAGCTGCCTTGTTGACTTATGCTTGTATTTATTATATAATGTTATATATTTTTGAATATATACTCAACGATTCAATTATCTTAAAGGTTAAACACTATCCACCTTGCACAATACACCAGAAGATATTTCCGAAGTTATTATTAACCGCGGAAAATGTTATCTGGTGAAATAGATATGCATCTATAATCAATGTAACTTGTTTTGTTTGTTAGTGAATAATATTTAACATACGTTTTATCATTTATATGTCTGATTTCATGCATTTCTATATAATTATAGTATAATTAGGCATAATGGAGAGAAAACATTGATTCTGCGTAAATTAAAAGGTTTTCCACTCTAGAATACGTGCGCTTTAAAAAAATAAACACTTGTATGCACGTGTAAACTGTCCATGATTTTAATTGTATTAAAATTTATTACATTACATCAAATCAGTTTATTTAATCAACAGACGTTACAAAATTAATTTTTAAGGCATCTATTGAGAACAGGTAAAATAATATATTGTGTATAGTATACTACCAGAAACGCATGAGAGATGGTTCAACATTAGGAAGACAGGATACTCTCCAGAATTAAGAGTATTTGCCTTCTAAACGTACTTTCACTAATATGAAAAATGTCGATCTCCTTAGAGACCGCGTTCAGCAGATTAATTGCTCTTCCCACCGGTGTCACCAGAGGCAGGTTGGTTCTGGCGGCCTGTAAGTTTTATGCTGTCGCTGTCGGAGATATCTATCAGGGACAAAAAGCCGAACACCCTCCAGCACAACCTAATTCTCGAAATATCCCCCGAGTAATCTAAAGAAATGGGTTATGAGATGCCCGTCTCT
The DNA here is from genome assembly GCA_022606425.2 of Lepidostoma basale. Taxonomy (NCBI): domain Eukaryota; kingdom Metazoa; phylum Arthropoda; class Insecta; order Trichoptera; family Lepidostomatidae; genus Lepidostoma; species Lepidostoma basale. Next base: position 355,751 of record JAHDVF020000452.1, on the reverse strand, counting down.
TCGAAGCTGCAGAGAGTTGGTCCCAAGCATTCCCAAAAGAAATGCTGTGGGATAGAGCCACGGATAGCTGGGAATTAAATCAACCTGCCTCTGGTGACACGGGTGGGAAGAGCAATTAATCTGCTGAACGTGGTCTCCTCGGAGATCGACGTCTTTCATATTAGTGAAAGTACGTTCAGAAGGCAAATACTCTCAATTCTGGAGAGTATCCTGTCTTCCTAATGTTGGACCATCTCTCATGCGTTTCTGGTAGTATACTATACACAATATATTATTTTACCTGTTCTCAATAGATGCCTTAAAAATTAATTTTGTAATGTCTGTTGATGAAATAAACTGATTTGATTTGATAGCTACCATACTCCCTCATGTAGAGATACCTCAGAATTTTTTTCTCCAAGTGAGGCCTGCTGCTTTAACCTTGTCAGGTCTGCATCGCTTCCACTTCCCACCCACAAGGGACTAGTCTAATGCGCCCTGAGCGATGCAGGCTGGAGTCCATCTCAGAGTGTGACCGATGCACAGCTGTTTACGTCTAGCGACTTGTTCTCTAATTGGCTTTTCGCCTGCCATGGTCCAGAGAACCTCATTTGACACTGTTAAGAGCCAAATGATTATGTTAATTAGTTAGTTTAATATTTCCAAGCATTACTGTCTCGAGTGGAAAGCCTTTAATTTACAAATAGTATATATTTACTTAATTAAGATAGAAAATTGTACAATTATTTTAATCAAATGCAAACCTATTAGACTTTAAGATTGTCGTTATGTAGCACACAACAGTTAAATGTATTGAAATGTTTTTTTTTTATATAATTAATCAATTATCATAGTTAATACAGAAAACATATGTTCTTAATTTAATGTTGTAGTTTCTTATTTCCTTTACTATGTACCTTTGGTTGCCGGCACTTTTGGGATTGAAATCGTCCCAAGGTTTATATGTTCACATATTATTGGGTCTAGAGCGACACAAGAACTTACCACTGTATTGGGTTGATGCAAAAGTTATGACCGTTTTTCATGATCCTAGGTAAAAAAAAAAATTTCTTCAGAAATGATGAATGGTATCTTCTTTTAAATGATTTATTGTATAAAGGATGCTTTCCCTCTACTTTCTATTCAGTTTTGGCCTGGCCAGAGTACAGTGAAGAGTCCTTGTATTTTTTCAAAATGTCGGTAATAAAGTGCATGTCATTGTTTACATTATGAATTCCGTAAAGACGATACCGCGAGTGTGACAACCAAAAACATTTGCGAAGTGTATGGAGCAGATGTCATCAAAGTTCGACAGGAACGAAGATGGTTTACAAAATTCCGATCTGGGGATTTTTCACTAATTGATAATGCTTTGTGTTTAGTGGGATTGTAAGGGTATTGTGTATTTTGATCTCTTGGAACGCAATCAGACAATTACAGCAGAACGATATTGTCAGCAATTATCCAAATTGAACATCGCCTTTTAAAAGGATAGACCTGAATTGGTAAACAGAAAAGGGGTAGTGTTTCATCACGACAACGGGTGACCACATGTGGCTATGATGACCCAACACAAGCTAAATGAGTTTAATTGGGATGTTATCAAGCATCCACCGTATTCTCCAGATCTTGCTCCTTCCGATTTTCATTTATTCCGATCACTGCAAAATATTTTAAATGATAAAAAATTTCATACAATAGAGCAGGTAAAAACATCCCTTACTACATTTTTCGCATCAAAATCCACGGAATTTTACACTAATGATATAAATAAGTTGATAGAAAGATGGGAGAAGGTTATAAGAACTGATGGAAAATATATAATTGATTAAGTAAATAATACAAATCTAAATTTTTTTTTTAATTGTATATGTAAAAAAGGGTCATAACTTTTGCATCAACCCAATAGTTTTGTATGCACGGTGTAAAAAAGTGCACAGTCTACAGTCGCCATTCTTGCGACCACCGTCAAATTTGTAAGCCCTGCCTTTTTGTCAGTGTCCACGTCTCGGCTTCGTTTGTCATGACTGGCAAGACGCACTGGTTGAAGACTTTAGTCTTGAGGCATTGTGGTATTTTAGATGTGAGAGCATGACATAATTTTCCAATTGAATTCTTCGGTCGGCTTCTTTATCGAAATTGTTCCTACCTAATTGTATGATTTGGCCAAGATATGTGTATTCCTGTACCACTTCGAGAACCGACCCATCGACGGTTACTGACTTCGTGATATGTTCATTATACATGACTTTTGTCTTGTCCAGATTCATCCCGAGACCCACTCGTCTGGATGCAGTGCTCAGTTCATCAAGCATGCCTTTGAGTTCGAATGACAAAATAAGGAAAAAATGTAAGACAGATGATCACTTGGATGATTTGCACATATAGAACCAATGAATGAAAGAAGAATGGTATATAAGTTGTATACATGCAGTGTGAATTGAAAAATTTATGATGCGAATGGATTGCGCAGTCTTGGAAGACTAAGTAAAAGATGGCATGACCTATTGACACAATTTTAAAGGTGGGACATGTTAGAAGTCAGAAGAATCTATGAAAAATGTTTTATAATTTAAATTAAATCAACAATTATCATTTGATAATGCCTTAGACGGGCGAAACATGTCATTCACATAAATTATTATAAAATAAACCAGTATAAAACAGATGTTTTCATTCGTATTAATTATTTAATATGGAGTTTTACATCATTGTTTAAGAAACAATAAATAAAAATGAAACCCTTGCAACATTTTGATGAAAATAAACTCAAAAGTGTTAAAAACAGTGTTTAATTTATTTGAAAATAAATTGTTGCAATTTATAAATATGATTACATCAAGAAAATCATAAATGAAACATAACTCCCTTCTATCCCACAGGACCAATCTTTGACCTCAAGAAAAGAAAGTTTTTATGTATGCAATTTTTTTTTTCTTATATTTATTCATGTTTTAACCAATGCATGAAAATTTTACATTTACAGGAAGATATCCACATTTTTTTTTATTATATAAATCTTGAGAAAAATAAACACCTATTTTTCTTTATCAAAAATGCTTGAGATTTTTCATACATTTTATGCAAAAATTGCTTGGGAAGTTTCACACATTTTACGAAGACAAAAAAAAACGCTTGGGATTTTTCATGTATTTTATGCAAAAAATGCTTGGAAAGTTTCAATTATTTTATGCAAAATATGCTTGGGATTTTTCACACATTTTATGGAAAATGCTTGGGATTTTTCAGACATTTTATGCATAAAAAGCTTGGGATTTTTCACTTTTATACAATAAATGCTTGGGATTTTTCATTTTAATTCTATGTTACATGTGGACTATTATCTGTAAATATATGTTAAATGTTTATTGATAAGGGTAAGCAATATATTGAATGTATTAATTTTTATATGTTAATTAATTTTTAATATGTCCAAAATAGTTTTAAGTAAAATAGATAAAATTAATATGTTTTTTTTATTTACTCCTAACCAAATAACTAACTCACTAACCATCATGCCGTTTCCCGGAGAGGTAGGAAGATAAGATGAACCTCCACACTATCCTAGTCTGATATTACTCTTGTGCTCTTCTACATACATACACAGTGACACGCTCGTCAATTTTTATGAACACGGTTTCCTTTTAGACTAAATAACAATCCACCATGCTGTTTCTTTAATGAGAATGCTTGGGGAATGCAATATTGATACGAAGGACCAGAATTTCATCAAAAATCATACTGGTTTCAAACAGCCGAGATGTGACATGGGAATGAGAGATCTAACGCAATCACCATTCAGCGAGGTGTGCGACAGGGATGTATTCTGTCCCCCTCTACTCCGATTATGTCTTTAAACAAGCCCTCAGTACTACCCAGAAAGGTGTAAAGATAAATGGAGTTGTAATAACAACATTCGTTACGCAGATGATACTGTATTACTAGCTGACAGTATTGATGATCTTCAGGACCTACTGAATATGGTTAATAATTCCGGAGAACAGTTGGGCTTAACTATTAATGTCACTAAAACTAAGTGGATGACATTCGGACGACTGGATTATACTGATTTGGTGATGCAACTGAACGGTTACAATGCAAGGTATATAGAATAATATGGTAAGATATTGCGCACGTAGCATGCTATCCCTTTCTAATAATTTGCTGTCAAGTGACGTCATGTGGTGAACTCGAAATCGAAACGAAACTATAAACAAACCTAAATAACTATAAACAAGCTAAATCAAATGGAGTTGATTTGCCATATCCAGTTAAAAATCTTTTTTATCGATGTAAAATGTTTTTCAAAATAAGAACAATGAACTTAAAGCTCATTGAAGATGCTAACTCTAAAAAAAGAAAAATAAAAAAAACAATAACTTAAATAAAGAAAACGATTTGTCATAATTTATTTAATACAATTACAAAAACTTCTTTTAATTAGACGTAATAAATAAACAAAGAAAAATTCCATACCCAATGTATAAATATATACTCAACTCATACTACACAACCTAATGCTTGGGTCTCCGCGTGACGTAGCTGCGCAGTAGATGTCAAAAATAAAACGCGGAATATCTTACCATATTTATTCTATATACCTTGGTTACAATGTTGAAAAGGTGGAAAAGTTCAGATACCTCGGCAGCATGCTTACAGACACCCTTGACTCAGATGTAGAGTTGAAATGTCGGATTGAAGCAGCAAGAACAGCATTTAACAAAATGAAGTCAGTCAGTTCTCAATAGATGCCTTAAACCTTAATTTTGTAATGTCTATTGATGAAATAAATTGATTTGAATCTCATTTCTACGGCACTTATCCTAGTTTTATCCTTGTTTTGACAGCTCCAAGCTTCACTTCCATACATAAGGGTTGGCACTAGAACTCCATTACGATAAAATATAAATAAAAAAACAGTTTTCGGTTTTGGATGTATTATTTATTATAGTGAAAAGCGTGTATTTTACATTTTTCATTTAAATACAATAAGAAATATCTAGAATAATGAAAATGACGGAAGCATTTTTCTAAAGTACATAATAACAAATCGAAACAAACTTTTGAAATTCAAATTAAGAACAGAATTTGTAATTTAATTTTTAAATCTACGTAAGTACGGTGGAATTCGTCTAACGCTTAAATGCTTGATGCGAAATGATAGTTGAACGTCAGTATGTGTGACAGGAAATTAAATGAGTGGATCAGAGAAAGGACCAAAGTTGCTGATGTAACATGCAAAATTGTTGAGTTGAAGTGGAATTGGGCCGGCCATATAGCGAGGACAACGGATGATCAGTTCGGTGGACTAGACGCACGCATCCGAGAACCGGACACAAAAACCCGGGTAGACCACAAACAAGATGGTCTGATGACATCAAAACATTGGCAGATCATGGCACAGGAGTGGTTAGAGATGGAGTTGTGGAAGTCGTGAAGGTAGACGTATGTCCAACACTAAAAAACTAATGTCTGATGATGATAATAATTAATAAAATTAGATAGCATATTTAAACTGTAACTCTGTATCCTGTAATGATGTCAAAAACTTTATTAATCTTCATTTTTTTAATAAACTTTAAGCATTTTGGCATTCAAAGGATTCCACCATATTTCAATAATTAGGTGAACACATTAAATTCTCATCACGCACATGTGAGTGATAGGCACCCTAAGCACTTTATCATCAAGCACATACGAGTGATAGGCAACCTGAGCACTTTTTCAACACGCACATGCGAGTGATCGACAACCTGAGCACTATTTCATCACGCACATGTGAGTGATAGGCAACCTGAGCACTTTTTCATCACGCATATACGAGTGATAGGCAACCTGAGCACTTTTTCATCACGCATATGCGAGTGATAGGCACCCTGAGCACTATTTCATCACGCACATGTTAGTGATCGGCAGTCAACATGTTAACAGACAAGAATTTGTTCCGAAGTACAATTTTTTTTAAACACAAAATATAATTTTAAATTCAAGTGTTTTGTTTCAAAGGCCAGGTGATTTGTCTATTTAATATTATTTACATTATATGTCGTATTAAAATATTCTATATATTTTTTTACAGTAAGTATTTTGAAAAATCTTTATTTTTTAATATATATATAGGCATATGATAACTGCTCCCGAAAATTGGTAAGATTTCTCCTTAAAAGGCACAAGCGTTATTTCATTTAGTACATTTTACCTTTCTATGAATAAAGTTTATATATTATTTTACTAAGAGAAGCTAAGTTCTAGAAATTTCAGATAAGACAAAGCCAGTTTAAATTTATCTAAAAATATATATGTAAAAATTAGGGCAGTAATTTGGGTATTTAATAAATTGTCAAGAAAAATTCATATAACCTAACATATTTAAAAAAAAATTAAAAAAGGACAACTGGATCAAACTAATTGAATGTAATACAATGTTGAAAAGGTGGAAAAGTTCAGATACCTCGGCAGCATGCTTACAGACACCCTTGACCCAGGTGTAGAGTTGAAATGTCGGATTGAAGCAGCAAGAACAGCATTTAACAAAATGAAGTCACTCTTGACATGACAATGTCAACTTAAAACTAAGACAGAGGATGTTAAGGTGTTATGTGTGGTCTGTTCTGTTATATGGGTGTGAGACATGGACATTAAATGTAAATACAATGAACCGGTTAGAGGCATTTGAAATGTGGCTTCACCGAAGAATGTTCAGGATCCCATGGACAGACAGAGTAACGAACACAGAAGTTCTGAATCGTGCAGGAGTAAATAGAGAGCTGCTGACATTGATCAAAGTCCGCAAGATTTCATATCTGGGTCACGTTCTACGAGGAGAAAAATATCACCTGCTGCATCTAATTTTGAAGGGAAAAATAGAGGGCCGCAGGGGGGCAGGGAGAAGGCAGATCTCTTGGCTGCGCAATCTGAGGGAATGGACGGGAATCGGAACTGTGGAGGAGCTATTCCGGACAGCGCAGGATAGGGAAGAGTTTACCAGTGTGATCGCCAACGTCGGGGGGACCTGACAGGCCACTTTAAGAAGAAGAAGATATACGTTAGATAATTTTTTAAAATATGTTTCCACATTTTTTAACCTGACTTTTAAAAATTTTCAACGATAGAATGTTAGGTTAGGTTTTTAATTTTTGATATTTAATGCATTTAATGTTGCAATGATTTATAAATGAATTAAAACATTTTTTATCCACTATTGAGTATATTTTTATTTATTGTTTTTTGAACAATGATGTAAAACTCCATATTAAATAATTAATACAAATGAAAACGTTAGTTTTCTAGAAGTTTTATTATATTTTATGGGAATGACATGTTTCGCCCTTCTAAGGCATTATCAAATGTCATTTGATACAACAGACATTAGATAATGTTATTCCTATAAAATATAATAAAACTTCTAGAAAACTGACATTTTCATTTGTATTGAGTATATTTTTATTGTGTTTCAAAAGTATTTGACTTTCATCGTGGGGAGAAATAAATAAACTAATTAAAATTAGAATTTATGTAAAAAAAGGGGGCAGAAAATAACAAGAGTAAACTTTATGTTTGTAATTATTAGAATTAAGTGAATTTTTTTTTTAAATTCATATATAAATCATTATTATGGAATTCTACGGTGTTATATGTTTAAGTTAATCAAGATTTTATTTATTTATAATAATTATATCCTCTGAAATTAAGACACTGAGGATGATAGCAGGTAAGACACTGAGAGATCGCGTGAGGAACACCAGAATAAGAGAGATATGTGAGGTTGAGGATATTGTAAGATGGAGCAGACAGCGAAAAAGGGACTTGTATGGTCATGTTCAAAGAATGGACACCACCAGACTCCCCTATATTGTACTGCATAATCAGCCTCATGGGACTTGTCCTCGTGGAAGACCTCCTAAAAGATGGAAGGACAGCTGGGAGTCTACCTCACAGGAGGAGCAACACTCTGGAGAACAGACCACATAGGTCTACAACAAGGAAAAAGAATCATATCTTGATTTGATCTTGCGTTACTAACAATCGTAAACATTGAAGATTATGGAATAGTAGAAAGTGGTTGTTACATCTGAAACATCATGAAATTATAATAATTAGGAGTTTCGAAGTATGCTCTGAAGTAAGCGTCTACAAAATGTGGAACTGCACGAACAACATACATATACAATTTTAACAATCAAATAAAACAGAGCGGTCACTCGATACGTTCCCGTTACACTTCCCTCTCCTTAATCCTAATTATACCCCTTCCACTTTTATACATAACTCGATCTCCATTTAGTACATAAGTGACCGCTCT